>JAFFZH010007958.1:0-19131 GCA_018420115.1 Euura saliciscinereae | reverse complement strand
TTTTTTTTTTTTTTTCTTGCCTCACTCTACGAAACACAATTTCATTGGAGCAGGCGACGCTGAAATATTAATTTGCAACGCAGGTACCTATAGAATGCGAGACTCGCTACATTTTTACAATATCGGTGGGAAAAGTCAAGTAAATTCTACTTCGGCTCGTGATTGAAACATCGAGAAGATTAATCATACCGGTGTCTGGAAAAATGACGTGGATGACTTATCGACGTTACTCCATCCCCCCACGCTCACTTCCGCTGCTCACCTCGCCTGAACATCTTGGAATACTACATAGTTCAGCGTAGGACGTACGCACGTGCGTCTTCGTAGATTTACAAGGCTCTAGCCCACGTGGTCGTATACGTGGGCTAGTAAAATCTAAGACCCACGACATGATAAGGCTTTTTGTATTAATATACCTGACTGCGATTCGGCTCCTATAAAATGCTAATTGAAACAAGCATCTCGTCCTCGAGACGAGATTTCTAACAGCGTTGAAATCGATCATTGAAAATTGACGATAGTATCATAGTTTCCGAAACCTGAAGCTGATAGCGTGAAGAATGTGTATTACTACACAAAATACCCAGTCTTGTACCGCAGACGAGAGGAGCTTGAGGTCGACCGCCTACGAGTATCCGCGGCCTACATTTTTTCGCAAAGAATCTCGCAAAACACAGAACATGCATCACTTTTATAGCGTTTCGTTCGTATATAACCTGGTACGTCCATCTTTTACAGACTTTCGCGCGGGCGAAAATTCCCGCGAGTACCGTAGGTTCCATAGTGTGGAGGCATGCCTGTAAGAGGCGAGGGGCATTCGGTTTATTGGAAGGCTGCAAACCCGCAGATCGGAGCTTGTTCGCCCGTCGACGCTCTCCGCGTGTTGCCAACTGTTGCAAATCGCAAGTCGGAAGACCATCGCTTACCAAGCAACACAGGAATACCTACTTTACGGCCCACAATAATCACGAGTCACCGCTACATCCTCAACCCCGTCGCACTCGAGATCCTTATCTTATTGTCCCGGTTATTCCCGATCCCCGATACGCAGGACGAGACCGGAATCGCGGCGATAGCCTCTGATTTGTTATTACGATCATGGATAAGACCGTGGAGGAATCCTCGAATTAGTAGCCAGCGTGCGGACGGGAAATGGAAGCAGTAACGCTGACAGTTTCGTATAATCAGAATATAGAATCGGGGGGAATCGGGCGTTGCGAGCGGGAGATAACAAGATGACATTTCTTCATTCCGTCTTCGCGGATCCATATCTCGAGTGCATCTGTTCGGGGGAATGAAAGGAGGGAGACATTTGACGGACAGGGAAGAGCGCAGGAACAAGAAACGAACTCGTAAATATGTGTGAGAATACTTGCGCTGCAATCTAGCGGAGGAGATGTAATCAAAGTTTCCAGACAGTTCACAATCAGTCGGGGGTCTCTATTCGCCCAGAGGATCAGATCACGTCAAAACCATGCATATCGAGCAATGAAAATAAACTCCCTGGGGTGCAACGTTCCCTTTCCCGTTCGTCTCATCCTCTTTTCGTTTGAATATGCGGGCATTCGCGACATGCGGTTGTTTATCAGCCGGTGCAGTAGATTCATCCCACCGTCCGCATTCGCGGGGCCTATAATTGTTACGGAGACAAAATGAAACTGTCCTGAAAGACAGGAATGATTTCGTGAACAACACCGTAGCTAATCATGCTGAGCGAGGAAGGAGGTCATCTGAACCACTCGACACTTGCCGTACCATAAATATCATTCTTCACTCTACTCTGTTGCACTCTCCGACGCGTTTTTGACGCCTTCGCAAAGCGCACACTACGCGGTACAGCTATTTCCGTCCAAGATCAAGCGGACTCTGCAGTGCTCGCCAAAATTGCAACCTTTTTTTGAAAGAAAAGACCAGACATCAGCTTATATCCAGTTCATTTATCAGCGATTGGAAGCTTAACTCCATGAGCGAACGGTGGCATAGAGCCGAGCATGAGAGTGTAACTGCTTGGCAGGATACCAAATGGGGAAAAAATTGAAAATTGTCATAAATTCACGGAGAACATTAACGTGCGGGGTGGAGTTCTTGGTCATATTGCATATTTGTATCGCTATATCAGAGTCGGTAGACGTCAGGCAGCAGGTGGTAGCTCTCGACTATATCAGTCGTGTCGGGGGCGTCCGTCGTGCCTACCCGTCTTACTAGACTAGAAACACTTGGGTTAAGCGAGCGGGACAGATTTGTGCTTCTGAGAAAGCTAAGCCAACATTGCGCCAGTCCGACGGTAGTCAATTAAAATAACTTCACCTTCCAAGAAAATGATTACGTCCATTCGACTAACCCGCCTCGGTTCGAATGGGATTTTCGATTTATTTAGACGATTTCGAACTTCCCGCCTGATAATTACTTCCTCTCTGAACAAAAATGCGGGAAATTGGTTTCTAATTATAAAAAACTTTGAGACAGTTTTCGTTGGGGATTGGGAAATATGCTCCAACCGCTCCGTCGGACACTTATATATCAAATTTATTTACGTCTGTGACAAGTAAAAATGAAGTACGAGAGCAAATAAAAGTTGGAGCAATTGCTAAACTTGGCAGTTTCGAACTTCATGCGAACTTTATTAGAAGCTTTAACGATCAATGGGATAGAAATACGACTTGCAAGCTGTAACCTTAAATCCTAGTTAATTTAAGGAAGAGAAATTCAGTGTTGGAGTTAACTAGAATTGAATTTACAGTTTACAGAACCGAGTTCGAGGTAGACTGTTCGCGGATGGAGGTCGTAGAAAAACATTGTTGATACGAATATACCGGCTCTGGTTAGTTTCTTTGCCTCGCAAGAAGGTCGAGGTGAACGCAAAGAGATGAAAATGTGAAAAAAATTAATAATATTTCTTGGCTATTTTTCCGCGCAAATTAAGGTACGCTGCATCTGACAGCACCTCCGCTCCGATCGCCTGAGGAAATTAATATTTTCCCATAATTGAAACTCTTCCATTGCAATCCTTTACGATCAAGTTTAATTAGTTATTACAAACTTCGGGCTTCAAAGGAATCTTTGACATAGCAAAAATAGAAACAAGGCGGAAAACAATTCAATCTCCTGCTTTCGTTAACCCATTTTCTCTGGGCTCATCAATTCTTCGTTTCTGTTTCAGCGATCTTCAAGGGAACAACATCTCCGTCATTTTCAAAACCGATTTCGAAGACATGGCCACGCTACACGTGCTGTAAGTATATTCTTGGATGATTAATGAACGGACATTTATCGCTCGAGTAAATTCGATACACAATTTTGATACAACACCGCGTTAGAGATCCGAAATCCCGATGTCTCGCAAGTTCTATTGGAATAGTTATCGACTTTTTCGTCTGTTAACTAATTTTTCTTCTCCTCATTTCCTGAGACATGAAAGAGTTGGTTTATTTTTCCCTTCTTTTCATTTTAATGTAATTTTAGATCAACTCGGTACACGGAGTTGATTATAAGAAGCAAATAAATTGGCGAGCTTGCATCTGGCAGCACTCGAGATATTTCTGAGCTACTGGTCTCTCATCCATCCGGTTTGCTTTGCTCCTGGTTTACCAGATACCGTGAAGCTCTCATTCCCACTCCCACTTCCACTCTTGCTCTAAGGTCTAAGTAATTAATCGCCCTGAACTCGAGATTACCAAGATCCACCAAAGTTACAAGTGCAGCATTACTATTCCATATACAAAAGTCTCGAAAGAATCCTTTGGATATTCAGAGAAACGTTTGGCCTGAATTTTTATTCACCAAGTTGGAATCATCCGATTTACATATTATACCGTCGAAAAGTAAACCGCGGATAACGTTCTCCTCACGTTTATATCTAGAACTTTGTTCCTCCTCGCTACCGTAATCCAGGGATGAGAATTCAGTTAGCCGTTTTAATTGCGACAATGCTACCTACTGCAATTGCGAGTACAGTATACCACGGCGTTATACCCAACGATGGTGGAACATTTATCGCTCGTGGTAATACTCGGTCCCCGTAATGGTCGGGTCCGCCACAGGTGGCCAACTATGTATACGGCTCCTGCACACGTCCCGTATATCACGAGACCTTGCCTCCATGCAAAGCCAATTGATCAAAAAGGAAGAATAACTCGAAAAGTTTGCTCTGGAGAGAAATTTTAGACGGTTTATTCCGGATCTTGACTCTTGCGCGTTTTGCTAATACCATGGAAGTAATTTTATGAGAAATATTGTATTTATTTTGCAGACAACTTTCCAGCAATCAGATACACACCATCGAGAGAGGAGCTTTTCAGGATCTGGTCGGCGTGGAGAAACTTCGTCTGAACAATAACCAGATACGTTATTTACCAGACCTTCTCTTCAGCAACATGATGAATCTCAAGCGGCTGTAAGTACACGTATAAACTATTGCTTCTTAGTTATTCTTTTCATCGTCCCGACATCGAGTCTGGAAACTTGTTCCTTGTCCCTTCGTTGTTCGAATATCTTGTCAGAACCTCCCATATAATTGAACAAGTTATTTTGCTGGTAAAGAGTGCGTACCTACCTACTGCTGAGCTGGCAGTGACACAACTCGACAAGTTGTCACCGGTGGCCAGGTCACGCGAGGAAAACTTTATTGATAAAAAAATAATAGTTTGCGACACGTGTTTCACTTCGCGAAATTTAATATTGCAGGACCTCCGCACGTGAAATCGATATCGTACGTTAATTTTTCATACCCTATCTAGAGTCTCTCGTTGCATGGCATGTAGGCCAGAGTCGTCAAGTTCAAATGGTGTCTTTACCCTGCGGCATAGGAGCATCAGCGGTGATAATATCACGAAAAATTGTTCAGAATAATCTCCACGACGTAATTTCATCGACTTTTGCGCTCCGTGGAAAAGTTTTACGCAACATTTCTTCTCATTTCATTCGCAGAAAAATCACTCATTCTTCGTCACTCCGTAGCTTCGCGACGAGTATGAAAGAAAACTTGTTCGAAGAAGTTTTATCATTAAATTGAAAGACGCAAACATGGATTGGCCTGGTTTCCGATATTACAGATATTGGAAAAACATTCTAACCAGTCGTGAAAATCCTTCACGCTGATAACACACTTTATTACAATTCGAAAAGTTACTTGATACATTTCTCTTCATTCTCGATGTCTGATACTGAATCCGCGCTGCTGCATTTGACTTTCGCCGTGTAGTAGTTTATTACTTGTATCTCTTGAAGCAACTAGAAACGCTATCTCCACGCCTTCGTTTCTTCATCTGTACACAATAAACGTTCAAGATCTATTCCATTCCCGTTCCATTTGCAACTGGGATATTCAGGCTATAACCTTTCTCTGTAAATTCGACCTCCCGACACCCCATCTTCGCGAGATGATGGATGAACCGTGGGGGGTAAGGGGACCCCGACCTCGCCTCTTCCGCGATCCGGAGTAACTTCAACTTCTGCACGAACTTAAACCTGAACGTTGGCATCAAGTCTTCGCGTCACTTCATTCCGATGGTTTACAATTGTTATCCCGCACCGCCTTCGATAAATGTCTAAAATTTTCGGCTGCTATAAAACTCGCAAAGCACTCGACGCGATCTTGAGTATTCTCCGGGTAAACGGTGCGGGAGAATCAACAGCAATCGAACAGCTGTGTTTCCCGGCCTCGGTAAGATCGACCTGGAGAACTAGAGTGCAGTCAACGTGATAAGAGCACTGGCCTCCGATTGGAGTAGTGGTCGCGAGTTCGCCCTACATTCTTGATGAATTATGAAAAAAAACAGAAACACTGAATTATGCATGACGGTACGGATCTTACTTCCTCAGTGTTTCTCAACGCGAACGCGCTTACATCCTTTTCATGAGTGATCGATAATGCGAGGATATTTTTTATTCACCGTTTTGATAATCATCTTCACATCAATTTTTTGCCATCTTTCTGTCCATGTTATTTCTCGTTTTTAACGTACCTGCGTCAAAGCACACAAAAGCTCTCATTAAAAGTCCCCAGCATACCATCGCGCTAACCAGACGTACGTAATGATAGGCTGACTCTGAAACGAACCAGTATTTCGTTGACCGTTCATTGGTTGAATCTTGCAATGTGTAATTATATACTTGAGAGACTAAAGCCACGGTCAAGGCACTCCAACGTCCAGACTAGCTGGTCGACAGCCACACATTATATCCCAACACAGATGTAAGACGCCCTGATTGGTTCCATTTTTTCATCAACCTGCAGAGTCCAATTAAGTATTACATTACAGTAATTTTTACACATTATATCAGAATTCTGGATAGTCTACCTTTCTAACACTGGTTTGACATTCTTTGGTGAATCAATAATTCGAGTCGATGCCGAGTGTGTAAACTATAAGGTCGATCACCAAATTCAATTCCTGTCATTTTCTGCTGGATTTTTGTAGCCGCATGATTGATTAATTGAATAAGTGATGAAGCCTCGCCGTTTTTTTTTTTTTTTTTGGCTGGTTACTGCGTTGTTGCCTTCTTCAATTATCCGTTGGCTGGTATGCTCATTAATATAGATTTTTTGTCCTGGCCTGTCTTCTCCGGTCGAATCTGACGGTGGGATGACAAATTTTGGCAAGTTTTGAGCCAGTGGTTCACTTATCGTTAGCGAGAAAGATTGTCCAATCGATATACTCTCAGCATTGTACATTATTAGGCTTTTAACGGTAGTTTCCGACGTAGGTATACCCACCTTGAAAAGGTCGTCTCAACTTTACACAGTATAAATCAGAGGACTCGATATCGATTAGGTAAATTACTATCTGCTACATCGACGAATAACCAAACGCTCTCCGAAAGCACTAGTCCATTACTCAACTTGTAAGATATGCAGCGGCTAGATAATTTATTAGCAATGCTGAATGAAAACTAAACTGTGAACTGGTATCGTCACTCTGCTAACGATGCGGATACTGATTACAGCCGCATTTCAATTCCTCAAGTGATCAAATCGACTTCCTCCATCCATCAAGTCGGATTGTCAACAATAGCTCGATATCGTTATCCTAATTTAGAAACGATGAGTAATTATCCGATCGATATAGATACGATCGGGATTTTTGGCTGGTAGTTTAATCGCGTATTTCGTCGTTTAATGTGGGCTAAAAACACGTATAGCGTAATTTATTCCACCTCTCGTCGACTTGACTTTTATTTTCGTTTCTACGACATTTATGATTCTACCCCTTCTCTCCAGAAGCCATCGCCATGCGACACTATTTTATGCCATTTCTGTACTGAACTAGCAGCAGTGACCCCATATTTTTTATTTTGACATTCTCGCCGGTACGTCGCGTCGTAAAGTATTTGCAGAATATCTTGTGGTTTTACGAGGACACCGTCGACGGTGGATATAGGTAGCAAAATGTTGATAAGACCTCAACGACGGTGTGCCGATAGAAGAGAACAGGCTAAATTGGGTTGGGTTGGGTCGGGTCGGCTAGAGTCTGGCTCTTACCGTAGATCCCTTCAGATATCAAGGACGACCTAAGGAAACTGAAATCACGTTCGGAAGATCACAAAATCCTTAGATAGTGGAAATTTTATCAGTCTTCACCTCCGCGCAATCCCCCCTAACGACCATCTTGAGTAATGTCCTTGCAGAGTCGTTAAATTTTATATTTACTATCCACTCAAGCTGATGACGATTCAAGTTTACCACCGTTTTAATTGCCCGACATTATCACGTTTCATTTACTCACTCAGATAAAAATTATCCTTCATATTTCAGAGATCTGAGCCACAACCAAATCGCCATGCTTGGACCAAAAACACTGAGAGGAGTTTCATCCCTCAAACACTTGTAAGTTCACCTTTATTTATTGGATAATGTTACGAAATTGTGTTTATGCTAAACGTAGGTTTAAGAAAGACTCCGATCTAGTCGATAAGGCAAAAGTGTTCTTCTGCCGATATATGTAGCTGCATTCCTTGAGCAGAGAAAATTACAGTTCGCGTATAATGGAAACCCCAGTTTCCCGAACCCGGTAATGCAGGAAGCCGTGGTTAAAGAACCAACAGAGATTCACTGGTCTAAATGTCCCCGTGGGTTACAGGAATACACTTTCCACGAACAGCTATGATGATACCGGTAATTTTCCATTTTCCAGGTTACTCGATAACAACGTGTTGACGTGTATCGACGAAGCGTCCATCCGAGAATTGAAGGATTTGGAAATACTGTGAGTACATTAATTCTGTTCACTTGCCAATGATCAAGACTTTGATCAACAAAGCCAGAGAAATCAATTTCGAAAAAACTAATCGATCGATTTCTGTCGCCTTATCCTTCCAGCACATTAAACAACAACAAACTCACGACCCTGGGCAAAGAAATGCTGTCGGGATTGTCTCGACTTCGTACTTTGAGGCTTGCAGAAAATTCCTTATCCTGCGATTGTCATCTCGCCTGGCTGTCCAGACACTTGAGAAATTATCCCCGTCTGGGTCAACACACGCGTTGCGCAAGTCCTGTGAATTTGAAGGCACACAGTGTCGCTGATGTTCAGGTAAATTGAGACCGAGGATTCAATTACGTCTGATTCTTCTCGAGTAAGTCTAACATTGGATCGTTCTTCAACACAGGAACACGAATTCAAGTGTTCGGGTCTCGTGGAACGGCCAAGTTCCGAGTGTAGCGCTGAACCCCAGTGCCCACATCCTTGCAAATGTGCTGACGGAATCGTTGACTGCAGAGAAAACTCGTTGACGAAGGTTCCCACACATCTTCCCGAGGACACAACAGAATTGTAAGTCGTTTTTGGTCGCCATCGTCCCCTGACATTGGGTTCCTTCTTCTGGACGATTCAATATCTCTGAATAAATTGAATGGTTTCTTTCTTCTTTTTTTTTCACGTGCAATAAGGCAGCTAAAAAGGCTGGTTATATGTGTCTGCGAATAGTAACGTTGAATACATATCCCATTTGTTATCATCAACAAATAATCGCCAATAATCGATACCGTGTTTGGACGGTCATGTTAAATGGGTATACAAACTTTGGTATAGAGCTTAGGACCAGATGAATGTTATACCTTTGAATATGTTAATCATTCTTGTACTTTTAGACGCCTGGAGCAAAACGACATCACAGAAATACCGCCGAAGGCTTTCTCACCGTATAGAAAATTACGGCGAATGTGAGTATCAAATTTTTCAATTTACACTCGAATGACTGTAAATAATCGATCGACACACGCCTCGCAATAATATGATTTAATTTACAGTGACCTCAGCAACAATAAAATAAAAAAAGTCGCTGCTGACGCATTCCATGGACTGAAGGCTCTTCAATCGCTGTGAGTAGTTTTGACTGATTCTCGTTTTCTATTGTTGGTTGAAAAAAATCGTTTATTGATTTACTTTTTATCGACGTTCTCAGAGTTCTCTACGGTAATAAAATCGCAGAGCTTCCCGCAGGACTTTTCCAAGGACTCACCAATCTACAGCTTTTGTAAGTATTTACTTTTGTAGTTATGAATCCCAAAGCTCGCAAGTTTCCTTTAGCTATGATTCAAACAACTCAATTCTTATTCCAGATTGCTCAATGCCAATGAAATATCTTGTATTCGGACGGATCTGTTCAAGGATTTAACGAGCTTGACTCTTCTATCTTTGTACGATAACAACATAAAGTCGCTAGCAAACGGAACCATCGTCAACCTGCGAAGCATCAAGACACTGTCAGTATTCGAAAATACTTTTGTTTTACTTGGCAAAAATGTGAAGATGAGGATGATTCTTCACTTTTGATTCACTGTGAACAATTTTTAGGATAGTAAGACGAGCTTTTTCTAATTCCGCAGGCACTTGGCGCGGAATCCTTTCATCTGTGACTGTAATTTGAGGTGGTTGAACGTCTACCTGCAAGCTCATCCGATAGAGACTTCGGGGGCGAGGTGTGAATCGCCTAAGAGAATGCAACGTCGTCGAATTGATGCCTTGCGCGACGACAAGTTCAAATGTAAGGGTAAGCACGAATCAAATTCCAATCTCTCTTCTTACTTCGACAGGGTGGTTCAGGTTGGTACCTACTTCCCACTGTGCACCAGCAGCTTGCGCATGATTGTCGTTATCATACATGATAATTAATCACTCGTAGTCACCAATCACCGTGCATTTATTGTGCCTATTCTGAGAATCTCTGATGATATGCTCAATGCACTTTGCATATGACAACGAGACCGTTATAGTAGAAATTACCTTTCTCAGAATAAGCAGCACTTACATTATATCACCATCAGTTGCAAACAGTGAGACACGTGGCTCTATTCGAAAAAATATTTGCTTATTCATTCAAAGTTTGCTTCTCGATACGGAATAATCTGAAATTGATGTGAAAAGTTTCTCTTCGTTTCTGAGTTTCTCAGTATCACTCTGCATAGTAAACTTCAATCTATATCATTGATGAATCGAACGATGGACGCTTAGTAGAAATGTGGAATAAACCACGTACCTCAGGTTTAATATGAATCACTGAATAATTGGCACAGAAAAACAAACGCACACAAAAAAATAAAGAACAAATCGGACAGAAAAGTTCTGGATTCTAAAATAAAAGAATTCATAAATTGGCCGAACTTTGAAAGGTAAAGTTGCATGTGCTAGAGCATGAGACATTATTTCATCGATCTCATACCTTCAGTCGTAAATATACCTTTCGTCATACTCAATTCGAAAAATCACCTCTTGGTACGTTTTTGATGATAAAATATCGGTGATCCGTACGGACCAGTCGTTCGTTTGCGAAAGTGTTCGTTTACACAACTGATGTATCTAATTTAAATGAAACGATTACTGTTATAATCACTTGTCTATTAGATCAGGGAATTATTTCGATTCTGCAGTTTAAAATAAAAAAGGACCAAATACTCCACAATATTACAAATAGCCTTTGCTAATTGATATTTTGTTAACTATACGGGGCACGAAATTATCATCTAACAAACTAACGAATTGACGGGTACTGTTATCCGGGTTGATTTGTGAAGCTGAATTTTGTCGACTATCACATTTCGTACTAACGAGAGTTTCATTTCATAATCATATTCACAATATCGCCCATATAGTTTTATGTGTCCCCCATTTTTTTTTCTCTCTTCAAATCATTATAATTTGTGGGAAGCAGTTGACAGAAAAAGAAAAAAGAAAAAATTTTAGCGCAGGCATCGTAACCCTGATTTCTTTTTTTATTATTCACGATATCGTCAACAGGTGATGAAGAACTGCTGACAAAACGTGCCGGTGAATGCGTTTTACCGGGCTCTTGTCCATCCCCGTGTACGTGTAACGGGGCTACGGTGGACTGCTCAAATAAGAAACTCACAACCATTCCAAAGGATATACCTATTTATACATCCACTTTGTGAGTTCATTTTCCCGATTGTACAAATATAACTAAAATACTTGAGCACAAGAATCTGAGACACGATAATTGGTCTGTAGAGAGAATTTAAAGACTAGCAAATTTTACGATAATTCTAATGCAGGTTACTGGGTAACAATGAATTGGACAAAATCAAAGCCGAAGGGATATTCGAAAAATTACCAGAATTACAACACTTGGATCTGAGGAGGAACAAAATATCCCGTATCGAAGCCTCGGCCTTCCAGGGATCTAACAAACTCACAGATCTGTGAGTGCAACAGCTATTCTTCGTTTCATAGCATCGTAGGTCTAATATTTGAAAACGTATTGCAATGTTCAAAATTTGTATTTTTTTTAGATTGCTCTCTGAAAACAAATTGAGAGAAGTTCACAACAAGATGTTCACTGGTCTAACTAATCTCAAAACACTGTAAGTCGTGTGATCATTAGCAGATACTTTTCGTGATTCAAAAGCATCGTGACTTGAACATTTGGATCTAATTTTGTTTTGCACTATAGGAATCTCCATGGAAATGTAATCACTTGCGTGATGCCGGGGTCGTTCGACAGTTTAGTCCACATTCATACGATGTAAGTTTAGATGATAGTTTAGCCTATTGAAAGGCGAATACATTAGTTTGAATTAGCATATGTACTGCATCCTGAATTACAATCAGTGAATACCGAGGCAATAACTCACGCCGATCGATCACTAAAATTTCCTGAACTGACGCAATTCCAGCAATATGCAAGGAAATCCCATTTCGTGCAATTGCCATTTGTCATGGTTTGCTGAATGGCTCAGACAAAGAGATCTTCCAAGCATCACAGGACGATGCCATGATCCTCCAAGGTTGAAGGATGCCATCATTAAAAATATACCGCAACACGAATTCAAATGCAACAGTAAGTCACGGTTAATTTTCAGTGCCTATGCTTCCACAGCAGAAAATATCGAAGTGATGAAAATAATGTTCCTTATAGGTGACAGCATCGGATGCCTCGGTGATGACTATTGTCCGCCGCAATGCCATTGCGCTGGTTCTGTTGTCAGATGTTCTAGATCGAAATTGACCGAAATTCCACGCGGAGTTCCTCCAGAAACTACCGAATTATACTTGGATGTTAACGACATCAAGACTATCCAAGTTGAGAGGCTAAGTCATCTCAAGGCTCTCACCAGGCTGTGAGTATATCGAACCGATAACGTGCATACGATTCTTTCCCTCGTTACTATATTTTTTTCGTTTTCATTTTCAGAGACTTGAGTGACAATCAAATCGGAATGTTATCCAACGACACATTCAGAAATCTGACAAAACTGTCCACGCTGTGAGTTTATTGAGTCGTTTGTGCTACACATGTAAAATATCGTTGATCTAACGCGATTTTTTTATCGTTATAGTATCATCAGCTACAACAAGCTGCAGTGTGTGCAACGAAACGCTTTTGCAGGACTCAAGTCTCTTCGAATTATGTAAGTCAGCACCTCTAACAACAGAGTTAGCTACATGTTATCAGTTGTTATGCAATTGCGACTAATTTTAATTTCAACAGATCCCTGCATGGCAATGATATCTCACTGATACCCGAAGGGGCCTTTGATGATTTGAAATCTGTCACGCACCTGTGAGTATTTACATATATTGAGATTATAGTTGTGAGACTGATTATTAATGCAAGAATCTGATGGATTGTATGACATTTTTCTCAGCGCACTCGGAGCCAACCCTCTCTACTGCGATTGCAGTATGAGATGGCTCGCCGAATGGGTGAAAGAAGATTTCGTTGAGCCAGGTATAGCCAGATGCATGGATCCGCCTCCCATGAGGGAAAAACTTCTCCTAACAACTCCAGCATCGGCATTCCAATGCAAAAGTAAGTATTATATAGAAATATGTTCAAAATCGATTGAGGGAATTGAGAGAATTTATTATAACGGGGCTAAAAGAAACGGGCTTGTTACGGAGAAACTCGAAAGGGTGAATATGAATGTTATCCGATTGTTAAAATTTGAATAACGAATGCAATGAAATGAAAAGTAATATAATGTAATTTCCTGAATCTTAGAATATATGTTTATTTTGGCCCGCCTCTTAGAATGGCACTCAAATTGCTCATTAATTTTAGACTTTTCTTCTGTGCAGCAAAACAGCAGCCAGCCGAGGTCCTGGCCAAGTGCGACATGTGCTACACAACACCGTGTCAGAATGGAGGATTCTGCGAAACGTTACCCGGCAGGGAATTTCGTTGTAAGTGCTCACCAGGATATCACGGGGACAGGTGTCAGCATAAAATTGACGCGTGCTATGGAAATCCTTGCCGGAACGCCGGAACTTGCAAAGTATTGGAGGAAGGAAGATTCAGGTAGCTATATCCATAGTGACCCTATCATTGCGTAGTTTGTGCTAGGGTATTCGTAAAATTCGTAGGGCTTGTGTAGAGTAATGGTAACAAACATACTTCTCAACCTATTCTACCACTTTTTCCAAAGCTTTCTCGTAAATACCACATTTTTTCCATTTCCGAACGTATATACCGTAAAACTATCGTTATACTTTCTTTCAATGTAATAATCTAACAGCATCCCATCTACGTCAGTAGAATTCTTTCTCTGGTAATTTTTCAAACATAACAGGGCTTCTGCTCCGATTAGACGAATGAAAATGTAGATCCGGGTGGAGGGTCAATCGATCAATTAGATCGCTAGAATGAGAAATGTATGTAGGTAATAAGTAATAGTAGATAATGATTGCGAGTAGAATATTTGCGCGGGTTTAGCGTTATCTTGAATTGGAAGCCAGAGGATGAGGTTTTGGTTGTTAACGGATCACCCGCGATCCAAGTTTGGGCTCAATGTCTTGATTGACGTTCAGTCAATGTGTGACAGTTGCGACTGCGGCTCCGGTTACGAGGGCCTCAGATGTGAAACCAACATCAACGACTGCGTCGACAACAAATGTTCGAACAACGCGACCTGTGTGGACCTGGTCCAGGCCTACAGATGCGAATGCACCCCGGGATTCATGGGAGAATACTGTAAGGAGAAGATACCCTTTTGCACAAAAGGACACGATCCCTGCGAAAACGGAGGTCGTTGCGTCGACCACCAGACCCACTACAGCTGCGAGTGCCCACTCGGATTCACGGGCTTTAACTGCTCAAACAATCTGGATGATTGCGCTAATCATCTCTGCCAGGTAATATAATCCCCTCATCGATCAACTACATCCATCGACTATTCGAAATACGCTTGAATGATGACAAATTATTTCGTTACAGAATGGTGCTACTTGCATCGACGGCATAAACAATTACGAATGTAAGTGCGCGGGGGAGTTTACGGGGAGGTATTGCGAATCAGCACCGGCAATCGCGATGCTATATCCTCAAACGAGCCCTTGTGCTCATCACGATTGCCTTCACGGTGTCTGTTTTCAACCCTCTCCTGCCTCCACCGCGGACTATCTCTGCCAGTGCCATCCCGGTTATACTGGTAAGCATTATTCTGCACTCATATGTAACAGATCATACTGGACATTTATTAACGGTTTCTTTTTTATACGATTGAATAGGAAAACGATGCGAGTACCTGACAAGTCTGAGCTTTGTGGACAACAGCTCGCTGGTCGAGCTTGAGCCACTTCGCACAAGGCCTGAAGCCAACGTGACCATAGTGTTCACCACCACCCATGAGAATGGAGTATTGCTGTACGACGGACATAACGGGGAACATATTGCTGTGGAATTGTACAACGGCCGTGTCAGAGTGTCATACGACGTCGGTAATTATCCAACATCGACGATGTACAGCTACGAAATGGTGTCCGATGGAAAACCGCACAAGGCTGAGCTATTGGCTGTCAAAAAGAACTTCACAATGAGCGTGGACAGCGGACCAGCCAGAAGCATCATCAACGAAGGACCAAGAGACTATCTCAAGCTTACTACATCCATGTTCATTGGTGGTGTTCCTCCAGAAACTGCAAGCGTCGCGTTTACCGAGTTCCATTTGAGAAACATAACCAGTTTCCAAGGTAATTCAGGCGACTTTGATGTCCGTCGTGGTTCATTCTGAAAGATGACGAAAAATTGACCATTTGTTCACCCTTTTCTATCCACAGGTTGTATATCAGAAATGTGGATCAATCACAAACTGGTTGACTTCAGCAACGCAGCAAAGAGAAACAAGGTAACACCAGGCTGCACTTCCGGTGAGGAAGAAGCTGACGAAGCTAGCAGTACGGACACTGGAGACATCAGCAGTAGCAGTGAAGAGGCTATCGAACAAATTAGTCGTGAACATTCTGGTAAACACTTGCAGCATTTAAATTACGAATCATGATCAGACATGAATGATCAATTTGTACGTCTGTTTAACAATTATCAGATATAGCCGTATCAGTGCCAGGCACAGGAGCTGTGAGTGATCTCTGCGCAGGACACAAGTGCAAAAAAGGATCGCAATGTATCCCGTCTCCATTCGGAACTGGATACACTTGCCGATGCCAAGCAGGATGGCAGGGTGTATATTGCGAAAAAGGTATCTACCGTATTCATTGTTCTATCAAGTTACCAAAGTCATGGTTAAAAGAGAAAGTTTTCAACCTGTTCTGGTTACTTTCAGCACCAACATGCCGCAAAGAACACACTCGAGAATATTACAGCGAAAACGGATGTCGCAGTCGACGTCCAGTCAAATTAGCCAAGTGCTGGGGAAGCTGTGGCAACTCCTGTTGCCGACCGCGTAAGACCAAGAGACGCAAGGTGAGAATAATTCCAATGAGACAATCGCCCGTTGTTTTGTGACTCGTGATTAATTTTCTGTTGAATAAAATTGTTTCAGGTCCGTCTAATTTGCACTGATGGTACACGGTACACGAAGGACGTGGACCTCGTGCGCAAGTGTGCATGCACACGCAAGTGCTACTAGACACAACGCACATCTCACGCACTAATATTGACCACAGAAAGAAAAAAATGACATTATACACGTAAATCCAGCCTTCGTCTTGAACAATTTTATGTTTTCCTTTTAATCACTATAACGTATAATTGAACCACAAGATCAGTCACCGATAATCAATGAAGTGATTAAACAGTGGAGAAGTGCGGGGTACACTAGATGGACACACAGCTGGCTCAGTGTGATATGTATTATTAAATATATTATACACATAATAAAAATAAACTATACATATACATATATATTGAAATTAGGTTTATGTAACAAGTAACGAACACATGGACTACGTATGTCACATACCAAGTATAAACAAACAAACAAACAAAATGAAAAATGATTATTATACCTGTATGGAAACATACAGGCGTAGATAATATAATAGTATTGCAAAGTATAATAAATTTAACATACATAGGCTTTATACATAATGAAATTATATGTATTATTCTCATATAAGATCCATTATTCAAAGATATCTCGGTTCTCTCTCGACGATGTTTCATAATGTATACTATATGAACCACAGACTGCAGCAGTGCTTATATTGATTCAGTGTTCAACAAATTGTCTCTGATTTTAATTTCTCAGTATAGATTTACGTTTTATATATATTAAGCTCATAAATTATTAAGACATTATGATATATAATATACTTGAATATAGAATTCTGTACTGGGCGTAATTTAATTATAACTATAGACAATTTTTTATATATTTCAAAATAATATCTAATATGTAATACTGCATACTACCTATTGTTGTAGTAAATGACAAGATAAATCAAGTAATTTATAGCCCAGTATCAGGCTATCGAATTAAATGTAAACAATTATATTTTATCTATTTAAAAAAACAAAACAAAAAAATTGAAAAAGAAAAAAAAACTTGTAATAAAGCTAAAATCGGTGGTAATGTAATTTAATTAATTATTCTATCACTAATTATTGCAGTATAAACGGACACATGCTCCTTGGTGAGATTTGCAGTAGGTATATACAAGGTATAATATCGCGTGATAACCGCGTTGACGCCAAATTTTATATACATTATTATCATCGGGCGAAGCTCTGCAGACATGATTAAAATGTTCATTCAAAATTTCAATTATTCCAAATGTCCCTATATGCAAACAACGTACGTGTACTGGGACGTGTGTGCACGCCATAATCTTCCGAAAAATTGAGATTGTAGAATTAAATCCGACAATATTAAACTTCGCAAATTGCAAATAATTTATCGACTTCAGGAATCATGCTTGTATTTCATTATTAATGAAAAACAAAATGAAATAGTTGATTGCAATTTTTGTTGAACACGCGTTCGCGTACACGTACCGGTAGAAATTTGGATCGCGCTAGAATTACAAGATGAGATAAAATTGGTGTCTTCAAATATGAGACTTGATCTTATGCTAGCGAAATACTTTTTCAATTATAGTAGTAGTAGTAGTTTTAGTTTAATCTAGTAATCGAAAGAAACAAAAACATCATTTCTAATCAGTTTTATGACAGAGTTTAGACACATAACTTATTTTTCTAAGATCCGATTTTCGAAATTTATTCTGTATTATCATTATTATCATAAATCGAACAAAAAATAATAATAACCTTCGCAATTGGCAAAGCATTTTGACAGCAATAAGATAATCCCTGTAATATATAATCTATAGCTTGTAAGGTATGCTTTATTTTATGATCAGCATGTGACGGAGAAACAGGCAAGAAAAGAAGTATTTCTATCAATCACACCGTTCACACCCAACAGCAGGTTTATTATGTGCTTGAATCTTGAGTGAATAAGTGTACATAAACCATAGCCAGTATTTTTTCATTTCAATGATAAAATCATTATTTTTCATTTGTTCATATTGATATATATATATTGATTAAAAATCACAGACTTGAACAATTTTCATTCCCTTGAATAATTATGACAAAATTTCATACATGGCAAGATATTGCAAGTCAACGGTATAATAATGGAGACAGAAATAAGAAAACCGACTTCCTATACTGTAACGAAACATACCGCCATATGCATACATTTATATCTTTCATTATTTAACATTTTCTAATTAGCTGTAAAATATTATAATTTCATAGTATTAATAGTTACGTAAGCGTGTGTTTTGTCTATAAGTAATATACCGTAAATATAAATATATAAATATATATAGTTACATAATTAATACCGTTAATTAATATATTCAACTGAAATGGAAAGAAAGAAGAATGAAAAAAGATGAGAAAAGAAAAAAAAACATACAACTTACTCGATATACATAATTAAAATGACAAATATATCTATTATTTATTTTCTATCGACAAAAGCGTAGCGTTACATATATAATTAGGATAGCTAAGTATTGAACTGGCTAATTACTGAATAATGAGAAATAATGAGACCCCAATTTTGACCAATCTAAGTATGAAATTACGAATTAAGTTTAGTGTCAGATGGAATAAATGTGAATAATAAGTTTTATGACAGTGAAAACTCAAGTACATACGTGTTTTGTAGACAATAATTAGCGTGACCTAAGAGTGTAACGTAAAAACGAAAAAAAAAAAGAAAAAGTGTTGGATACAAACTAAAATAATTAATATAACGAGGAAAGTGTGTAAAGATTATAATGTTATGCTAAATACTGACAAAGTTCTCTTATATTCTCAACGTCATGCGATCTTTCCAGATCGGTAAAAGAAAAGAGAAAATTTAATCTTCATATTACTTTTACTTTATACAGGAATCTGACCACTTTCCATTTTTTTTTTTTT
>JAFFZH010007957.1:0-31403 GCA_018420115.1 Euura saliciscinereae | reverse complement strand
AAAAATGCCGAAATTGCATACATAGGAATAACTTGTCTCATTTTCGTTATTTATTTCCAAATCCTCGCCGTTCAGTGGTCCGTTAATTTTGATGCTGAGGATAGAAGAAGTTCACTAGATAGAAAAAAATGAGCCCAATAATGAACATTCCTGGTATTAATTTGTGTGATCTATTTATTTTTGTAAATACAACTGCGTCTCGAATGTATCAATAATAACAGTAAAATGTCCAACAAATAATATCTGTTGTATTAATATGAAACGGAGGTTGTTAGTTTCTGATTATTGAAATGTGAGCTTGTTATGAATACGCCGAACATTCATTACATTGCCTGCTTAATATAAAGCCCGAAAGACCCTTGAATGACAAGAAGTGTTCACACGTTCCAGGTCGTTTCGGTTCCATGGAGGACGATACTGAAGAATAAACGAGTTTGGGTTTTATGCATATTCACATATGGGGATCTATGGAACCTCTATTTCTGGCTGATTCTGGGTCCAAAGTACTTCGTCGAGGTGTCCGGCTTCGGTGTGAAAGAGGTGAAAGACCAAGACGTCGATGAAACAAGTGGAAATATCTTTAATATCAGCATGTGTTCAGGCTTCTTTATACGTTTTGGTTCCATACCTGATCCGGCTGCTTGCGAGTGGACTTGCCACGTGCATGTGGAAAATGTACGTCAGATATGACCGTCATCTAACCTTGGAGAACTTTACAGTAGTGAGGCGCATGTTCACGATCTTTTGTAAGCCTTCACTTGCGTTCATTCAGATAATTTTTTTAATACTTCAACTTCGAAACGGTCAAACGAGTTTTCGTTGTTCCAGCGCATATAAGACCAGGTATATTGACCTTGTGCCTAGGCATGTTTAACTTGCACTGTAACAAGTGGTACGCGTACACCATCATCACGGTAATAGTGACGTTTAATGGAGCGTCGTCGGAAAGTAGTACAGCAAACGCTCAAGATCTCTCAACAGTTTACGGCAGTAATATAATAAGCTTTGCAACAATCTATGGAATAACAGCAGCTGTCTTATCGATATTGATGCTTGGCGAACTGCTTCAAACCAACATAAAACTTCGATACTGACTGTAAACTGAATCCAATCGCCTGATCAATTGGAACAGTTTTTTTCCCTGATAAATACTAAACTTGGTAATCATTCTGTATTTCAGTACGCTACACGAAGCTGGCGAATAATGTTCTTCGTTAACGGATCGATGTATCTGGGACCAGGGCTCTTATTTATCCTGTTTGAAAAAGGAGGCTTACAGTATTCGCACCAAGGCATGGCCCGTGTTCCAGATATCGGTTCCATACACTTTGGAGAGGACATTCAACCGAGACTGGAAGGGAGTAGTATTCTCAATGTTTGATAAAATATGGCATGAGAGTTGCCGACTAATCAAAGCATGTTTCTCTTACAAATTGACTTCTCATAAAATGCTTTATTCAAGTGAGATTCGATTTGCATGAAATCGAATTTCATCCAGGATCTTGATGATCTTGAATGTTCTTACATAAACACAATTCATACCTTTTCTTCTGCCGTTACAAATGGCCAGGTGATCAATTCCGATAGAGTAGTAAATTCTGAGCACATTTTATTCCCACAAGGCTAACATATTCTCGGATCTCCTCTTCATCCTCTGTGTTACGAGTTTGTATCTTGTAAATGTAGTACGGCATGGCTCTATGCTTGTGGAGGACAGACACCTATGAAACGGCGATCGTAAAAGAAACAGTATTATACAATCAAGCGAGAGGATGCAATGAATGAATATCAAAATAACAGGTGAACAAATTCACCTGCGTAATGTCGTTGCTGACATCCTCGTCAATAGCGTCTACGTCCTGGTTGAGTCTGCTGTACTTCTCCTTGTCCAACTTGGGTAAGCAGTTTTCGATATCGCACCACGCGTAAGTCTCCGGGCACAAGAGCTTTGAGGGACGCATTTTTGCTTTGTATCGCATTTTTGGACAGGTATGGATGTAAAAGCCCATGTAATAGTATTTCAGATTTGGAGCCACTTTGTTCAGCTGCCTAGTTAACAAGACTTCTCGGAGAGACCTGGAATGGTCATTCCGCTATAAAGAAATTTTATTTACAACACTTAATCCACCTCGAGCAATTTTTTTTTCTTTCTCTTCTCTTGTGACGAATTAGAAAAAAAATGTCATCTATGAAGTGAATTTTTGATGTTACAAATACATATTTAGAAGAAGAGGTCTTTGTGACACATATCTCAATCTTCCGAAATACAAATTATTAGCACTTACCCATACGTTCCCAAAGAAAGATACGAGTAAATTGGATCATAGAAAAAATATACGCTCGAAACGCAGGACGGCAAGATATCGATCACTCCGACGGCGATTAGCTTGCCGTTTAGCCAATATTGTTGATGAAAGGAACCGTATCCTTGGGGCGGTCCGTCGGACGGTATCCAACGCTTGAAGAATAATAATAAGGGATTGGTTATCGAACTTGTATTCCAGTCCGTAGAATAATGAGCAAGCTAGACCAAAGTGTACCTGCAGCGGACTTTTGGCAAGAAAATCTACGAACGATTTCTTGTCACATTCTTCAATTGTATCTTTGTGAATTGCCATCTGGTACTTTTTATACAATTCTGCACTTGAATCAAGCGTATCGAAAAATTCTTCAGACCCGACTCCCACCAATTTAATCTAATGGATACAAAAATTCATTATTTTCAATAATAAACTCGAAATCGAAAGAATTTCCTTCAGACTTTCTTGTTTTACGATAGTATTAAGAAGAAAAAAAAACTAAACATCCAAATGAACAAAAAATTCGATTAAGTTTCGCGGTATTGAAAATAAGTCAAATTTTTTGTTCATCTCGATTGTAGTATTGGCTTAAATAAAAACCATACATCAAGCAGATAGGGATGGAGAAAGATAGAACACAAATTAATAATCCTGGGTACACTTTGCTCCAATCTTGCATATATTCGCTAATACTTATAAAATAGTCGAAGAGTAGTTGTTACAAATATATTAAACGTTAATTACGGTACATTGATTATCGTCATCGTTTTACCAATACGTAGCGATGGGGATTGAAAAAAAAATAAAAAATTACCTGTAGAGGGGATTTCACAAGAAACTTTGAGTATTGTTCTTCCGTGAGTTTTTCAATCGGATCCCTATGTATCGCCATTTGATACTTTTTATACAATTCATAACTTTCTTTCGAGGTTTTCACGTACTCAGAGCTCAGCGGTGAAGTTCTGACTAGCCGTAGCTTTAGAAGGGTAAAACAGACACAGAAGATTAGATAATATTGAAATTCGATGAATAACGCAATCGATTTTTCATCTCTTGCCGATCAATCGTCAATGCGAAACGACTCGACAGCAGAAAATAAAATTCAGAATCCTAATTATGCGATAAAAATTTCAAAAACATTGAGATAATAACAAAATTGGAGCAAACGTGGTTTACTGTTACTAGGGAATAAAAGGCATGCAAAGTCGAGGATCGAGACTCTCTTTCGCACCTCGAGCTTATTACATCCCGTATTTTCCTCGCTAAAGAGATCCTCCAGGGTTTTACCAGCGGTAAATGTGCTTTTCTGTTTCAACACGCTGCTAACTTCCGCCGGAGACTTTCCCAAAGACAATAATTTACTCTGTTTACGTTCCAGCCGCATCAGCTTCGCCTTTTTAGGCGGTGGTTTACTCTGGTCCAAGCCAGTACCTGCCCTGTACTCTTTGCTCGTGGACGAAGGTGGGGTGATATTCCTGGCTTGTTTCGCCGACCCAACCGAACTGTTATCGCCCCCCTCGTTTCGAGGCTCCGTTGCATTCTTCGGAGAATGTAATCTCACGTTCAACGTGTCGGTAACTAAAGAAAAATTTATGTCCGTAGCATTCTTCTGCGCTTTTTCCGCTCGTTCCGCGCAATTTGGGATTTCCACGGAATTAAAATCTGTAAAATTACATAATGTGAGTTATAACGAAGACTTTTATTCACATTAGGATCTTTTTTCTCTGAAACTGATCGATAGTCACCTGAATCTTCTAAAGAAGGCGATTCGTCTCCATCCGCGTTCTCGTTCTCATTCTTCTTCAAATCGCCTCTCAAAAATTTCGACATTTTCTTCAATATCTTTTTCTGGGATTTTGAGATCGTGAAATCCAACGCCTCGCACCTAGCAACAAATATTCAGCATATTATTACACAAAATGTGAACAAGAACGACTAGATACGTGGAAAACTATTGTAACAGAAAAATACAGTTTTTAATTCGGAGGAAAATCAGTTCGAGCAGCAGATTTTGCATTTTCGTGGTTTTATTCGTTCTGGGCTTCATCTGAACTGGAGTGGCAGCAAATCATGGGCTATTTGCGTCGAGTGAAATGTGATACTCACTTGATAGTGTACATGGGACAGCAAGTCTGGTCCATTGTGGGCTTGTAGCAGTATTTGCCGCTCCGTCTCCATCCTCTATCTATGAGATCCTGATAGTCTTGAACTTTGAGAGAGTGAGCCCACATGCCTGTTCAATCGCCAGAAATGAAAAAGTTGGCGTAAATTTAGTGCCTTGAAGGATACAGGGACAAATTTGTCGAACTTTCTCTTTGAATGACACAAATTATTTCGATGATGAGATTTTTTTAGGTCAAATTGTGAAGCTGAATTTATCCCCATTTGGCGTTATCTGACTGAATTGTCTGCTGGGTTTATAATCGTTGGAAGAAAAAACGTTAATTGTAAACGTAAAACATAACCTGAAATAAATTTGAGAAACATACCGGAGCTGAAATTCGTATCTGGACTCTTGCAGTAACCACATTTGTACTTTTCATGTTCCGCGAAATATTCAACGATACTAGGATTAGACATTTTTCGAATAATGTGTGTGATAATTTATACCATCGGTGGCCACTAACGGCACATAACCCTACAACAAAGAGCCGATATCCCAAAACTACACTAATCAACGAATGACGGTTACGGGAATCGAGATCGACGTTGCGGAACACTGAAACCACTTGAACAGAAGTTGATGAGAAAGGTAACCAAAATTAATCGGTCACCTGACCATCCGCATTGGCCCACATTGGCTACTCTTCAGTTATCAGCCAGCAGCGAGTGGTTCCATCTGTGAATATATGTCGGGGCCAGGAACTAATTTTGCCGCGATAAAAGAGCGGAAAATAGTTCAAATGAAATTGCATTTTTAGACATAACTTGTCCAGTTTTCGGTGATGCTGAAGATAGAAAAAGTTCACTAGATGGAAAAAGAAGAGATCAATAACAGACATTTGTGGCATTAATTTGTGTGATCTATTTTTATTTCTGTAAATACAACTGCATCTTGAACGTATCAATAATAACAGTAAAATATCCAACTATCGTATGAATATATGAAACGGAGGTTGTTGATTTTCAAGTATTAGAATGTGAGCTTCTTATGAATATACATCGTGAATTAATTACATTGCCTGCTTTTCAGAATTTCCATTATCACATTGTGTCTAGGTGCCGAATCGTAATTTCACCAAATCACACTTGCCAACTACCGCAGCTGACGTTCAATCAAATACATTTTATTACTAATACTATAATTTTCAAATCATTCACTTGACGATTCTGATCACAAATAAATCAAAATTCACTCAAGACTCCATCGAATATTAATTTTTGAAACACTGTAATTGTTCTGACATGATTGCAGTATTTTTTTAGTTTCTTTTACGTAAGAACACATTTCACGGAAAGAACCGTTTCGAATTGTAATGAATTTCTTCTTTTTTAAGCAAGATCTCATAATTAGCATACTAATCACACGATTGATATCATTAAATTTGATCAACCGATGACAATGATACAATAATGATTAGCGTGATTTCATATAATTTACGCTACTGTTGGTTCAATATTAATAGGAATTTATTTCATTTATTCATTCATATTATCTACCGATATAAAGCGAAGCAGAATATGAGAACTTTTATTATACCAATTTATCTCCAATTCAAAGTTATTTGAACGTCCATTGAAAACAAAAAATTGCTACAGACCAAGAAGTCTAGCCCCTTTTAGCTCCGTAGAATACAGATGCATTCAAAGAGTGTTTATATCTTCGGAGAGTGATACGTGATACGTAAAGCATGTAACATGCGCGTGGGGAAAAGTATTTTGGTTTTCACGATTTCACTTACAATTAGTATGAACGAAAAATCCTCATTATAGTAGAGTAATTAAAGAAGTTTAATAAGCTTTAGGCATTCACTCGCAAACTCTTAGACAATTATTACTATAGTACAAATGTTATACGTTTATGTTTTTTATAGTACAATCGGCAGTCATTGCTGGTCTCTTGTGACACAGCTACCGCATCACGACCGGAAGTCACGTCACAAAACTGGTGGAATTTTTTTACACAAAATATACGTCGAAGATTAAATTGATGGTGAATTTGATCAGAAATCATTTTGGTGATATTGAATTCAAAGATGGCACGATCGATGTTTCGAAGTTAGCCAACGCATCAGATTTTGACGTGAGTCATCAAGCCGGATGGGAGCTCGTGTCGGCTCAGGTCCCCAAGTATCCTCCCCGCTCATCGTCGATTATTTACAAAATTCCACTGGAATCTCCCACACATAATCTCAAAAAATTTCAGACCCATCTAAAAACGTCGTTTGAAGTACCTCATGGATAATATCGAAAAAGCTTCTTTCTACACTCGGAGTATAATGAATTGATATTTGAAAACGACGTTTTATGCTAGGATTCTTGATCCGTTATCAAAACCTACAGTCCTTTTACAAATCAAATTTTTTGACAGAATGAAATGATAGATGCTCACAAAATAAAAGAGTCGCTAATTACTAACATGCTAAGAGAATCATTATTCTTTTGTACAAACTGTTATTTACCTAACGCTAAAATAAAATTCTTTCTATAACGAAGTAGACTAACGTCACATTTATACGGGCAATAACGTCAAGTTTTCTATCGGTGTTACAATATATTAATTCGATCATTATTTTTTTTCCCGAACTGAGGCATCAAGTTACAAGCAAAATAGAATAAAAGATAACTTTACTAGCAATTTGTAGTTTCATAAGATGATTATAATTAGTATACCCCTTTAATACCAATATATTCGTTTTTTTCATTTATGATTATCACTAAACCTTTTATTTTAGTGCCCCTTTTAGAATGTAGGTATTTGACATCTTTCAAATGTACAACGACAACAACACGCCAATTAGGGAGAATATTTTTCGCTATTTTATGGTCGGCGTCTTACAGACATCCATACTTTTATTTTTAGAAATCAATCAACGTGTTGAACTTGTTAGCACAACTCACTCTACCTATAGTTCTGGATGAAAGAGACACAAGTGATTATAAGCTATCCATATTTACTTGGTTTATATCGCTGTCACAATTTTTCATCTCTTACGTCAAGAACTATTCTCAGCATCAGCTAATTGTAAAGTGATTATTTTCAATCTCGTCGAAGATCTGGAGTTAAAATTTTTCTTCCATTTTTCGAACAATTACTAATAGTATTCTACACGCCATGCATCGACTAAAAGTAAAACTTTCATGAGACATAGTGTACAAACATATAAGGAAGTAAAAATTATGTACAGAATGCAGTTCAGTTGACTGAACAACAAAAATTCAATGATCATTCGCTGATTTGTTCGAATAACAAACTGCAAATCATGTCAGAAGTGGGTTTAAACCAATTGATCGCTTTTTGAATACCTACTTCAGCTTAAAATTAGGCACTGTTTTCTACCAGTCATCCGCGGTAGGGCACATAACTCGATGTTTCACTAAACAACTTACTTACTTTCGTCTCGGGTCAGGTCATTCTTATGACAGACTATTAAATATTAGACTGCATTACGTGATTTGGTTTGAGAGTCAAATTTCTTTCTAGCTGCACAATTTCAACCTCTTCGTTTTATGTAATCGAAAACTGGAAAGTAATTTGAAACGCACGATACCCAACAACTAGTTTTTCACATACATGATACATTTCAATTATTCCAACGTGTTTTTGTTCTTACAGTTTGTAGTTGGAATATTGTCAGATTCCATACGTGAAAAATTGTTTTGTAAAAGTGGAAAAATTTGAGCACTGACTAACTATTTGCGTAAGATATCGGTCGACCGATAACTTCAATTTCATACAGCTATTTCCTTCATGTGAGTTTGCTAAAATTACTGCGACGCTACATTATTGCCTTTTGTTTGTACAGTTGGACTCCTAATCTACGTAGTTTTTACCGGCTCCCAGGCAGCCTTGTTTTTCTTGACTTCAGACCTGGCCAGCACAGAGAATGAGAGTCCGACCGTAGATGATAACGATTTTAGAAGAGGCGGTTATATGACAGAAATTCAAGACCCGTATTTGGCATTGTAAATATCACAAAAGTTACGTGTAAATCCTCCATATGAAGAATCAAGATCAGAGACTGATGAATATATGTGATAAAAATCGAACCTGTATTACCTGTGTTGAACTCTGACGATTCGGAGAAATTTTCTAACGAAATTCAAATCATTCATTTACGTACTATACGCGTATCTAATATACGATTTGAATATTCAAGAGTACCATACACACGTATTGTTGGGATGAAATACCTATGTCAAGTACCAGTACGATGGAAGATGTTGACTGTGGACTAGGTAATAACTCTTATGTTATCACTGTCGGGGCGTCACGGCCAGTGTGATCTTTCAGCTTGCTCAATTCGAGAGCGATATTCAAAAGCGGTGCTAAAACCTTCTGAGGATCTTCCTTGTACGTTTTCGGATCAGACTCGTAACTTTCAACGTAAAGCCGGATCGTCGCGCCGGAACTACCAGTTCCCGATAAACGGAATATCACACGGGAACCATCTTCGAACAAAACTCTCAGACCCTGAGAGGAAGAATACATGATGAGTACACGACTCCACGTCTTGCTGAGGTAATGAAAAATTCTCCAATATTAATCGTGCGTCCGAACCTGTTTTTGAGCGACGCTTCCGTCAATTGGATCTGTGTAAGAGTAATTATCCGCGTGTTTGACCGTGTATGACTTGTCTCCGTTTGTTAGCTTGGTTCCCTTGAAGCCAGGGGCGGTAATACGCTCCTCGAGTTGAGCCATCATGTTATTCGCACCCTCTGAGGCGCAATTTTCATAGTCGTATCTGCGGAGGAGTGAATATGGATAAGAATTCGCGTTCCGTAGCCAATGTATAGCGTATTGTTAAATGTTGGCGAAGAAAAAAAGCAGGATTTGAAAACAATGTTTCTCTAAATGACTAAAGAATGTTTAAAGTGATGCAACTACGCACCTGGTGAAGAAGTTTCTACCATACTTGACCCAATGCTCTTGAAGAATATCCTCGACCGATTTACCCGTGTGTGCGATGATGCTGAGCCAGGCAAGACAAGCCCAAACTCCATCCTTTTCACGAATGTGATCGGATCCGGTACCGAAACTCTCCTCGCCACAGATCGACAGTCTTCCCGCGTCCATTAGATTTCCTAGAAACGAGGTAATCATTGCAGAAGATTCGGTTCCAGAGGCATAAGTTTATTTGAGTGCAAATTTCGATCTACCGAAGTACTTCCATCCGGTTGGAACCTCGAAGAATTCAATTCCAGTCGCTGCGGCCACTCTGTCAACGGCGCCACTGGTGGGCATGGATCTAGCGTACCCTCTTACTCCAGTCTTTTTGAAGTAGGGAATGGAGTCTAAATGGGCTGCGATAACAGCCAGGGAGTCCGAAGGATTGACGTAGAAAGCTTTCTTCCCGATAATCTGTAAATGATTAAATATGATTTCAGTAATTCGTGTCTTTGAAGGAAAAAGAAAAACTTCAATCGTTATTCAAAATACTCGCCATGTTTCTGTCTCCGTCGCCGTCGAAGGCTGCGCCAAGATCGTACGGTCCAGTTTTAACAGTCTCAACAAGATCCGCTGCGTATGTTAAATTGGGGTCGGGATGAAGTCCGCCAAAGTCTTCCAGCGGGACAATGTTCACAGTGTTGCTTTTAGAGGCGCCCAATTCGTCCATGAAGATGCGTTTCACGTAAGGCCCGGTAACTGTAATGATATTCGATAATGATAACTGTGCGTCAACATTTCTCAAGCAGTGCGTATGTTTCTGTTCAAAGAACGAATGTCTCACCGCCGTTCATGGAATTGATGAGAACCTGGAACGAGGGTCGCTCGGAGCTTCCCTGTACGAGTTTTTTGATAGCTTCAAAGTCGAATATCGTTTTCATGTGGTCAACGTAGTCGTTAACCGAATCGACAACATCGACGGTGAAGCTTCTTCCATCAACTTGTAGATCGGTGGTCTGAATCTTAGAGATATCGACACTGATCTCAGGGGCTATCTTGTAGCTCTTCAAGCTCTTTGTTATTTCGTAAATGTTATTCGTAACTGCGTCAGGAGCCGGTCCTCCGTTATCGCAATTGTACTTTATTCCAAAATCGGCGTCCGGACCACCCGGGTTGTGAGACGCTGTCAGCAGGATCCCGCCCAATGTCTTGTACTTTCTGATCATCGTCGAAACGGCCGGAGTCGATAGAATACCATCCTGCCCAACGATCAGCTTTGCTACCTAATAAAAACATGAGTTTGTTTTCTTGTTCAGACAGTCTCATGAGTCTAAAGTCCTCTGTGATCGACTACAGGCGCTCGAAATAAAAACTGTTGGTATTTTGAACAAATCTCAAGTTTTGCAACTTGATTTTCTCGTGATTGTAACACTTAAATGAGCGAAATAAAATCCTGAAGTGTTATTCTTATCTTAATCTACGTTTAATCCCACTTCTATTATTGTCTTATGTAACGAACAGATCCCATCGACAGTGTGACAAAGATCGTCAAGTCATTGAAGGCATGATCTTGGACAATGTCTTGATTTTGACATCGCTGGTGTATCGCTGTGAACGTGATTCGGTATTGGTAGATAATCTCACGATACTATAGTATGTGCTTAAAGTACGTGCATCGAGTTTCAGATTACTATTCCGCAATAGTAATAGCGTAATAGAACTTCGAACTGTAACAAGTTTAACGATTGAAGTTAAAATTTGCTCGTCTGATCTGATTGTCAATCGACGGGAGCGGTTGAAGTTTGTTAATAATTCCGCGCAGCACACATGTGCCGAGACGTTTGATTAATTTGACATACCCCATTAGCAGCGGCGATTCTTATGATTATAGCGACCGCATCTTTGCAGTAAAACCGACCATCGCCTCCGACGACTATGGTTGATCCGTTGAGCCGATCACCGACGGCTTGGAATATGGATTGTATAAAATTTTCGGTGTAATGTTCCTGTCTGAAGACTTTGACGGCTTTTCTGAGGCCCGAGGTGCCCGGCTTTTGACCATCGTAAATTTTCGTCGGGACGATAACGCTCGAAATATTTACGGACATCGTGTCAGCGATCTTCGACAATCAGCGACAATACACCGTCTGAAATTATGTTTAGTTTAAACAAACAAAGATCCTAAACGATTGTTTAAAACTGGAAGAGCGATTTTTTTTTTTTTATTCGTTCAGACAGACAAATCGACCACCAGTACCGTCGCCCGGTTGCTAGCAGACTGAATTTTATCTGCCAATGACACACAAGGGCATAGATCTCCCGAGCGGTCTATCACACGTTTAGAAAACATCGAATATCGAGCCTCGTGAGGCGACAGTGGTTCAATTTTTTCGTTAATACTTCAGACCGTTGATCAACGGTTGTTTTCCACAGAGCAAAGATCCTAACTAGTCGATTCATGGGACTGAGAATCGACAAGCCCGTTTCTCTGACAGTCAATGATCGAAAGTATTGGTCTTTATTTTGAATAAGGCGCCGCGCCACGCCAGTGCTCGCTCGGTACATGCGCGGGTATCTGAGATCACGATTTGAACAGGGTTGAAACGAACGTTGTTGAAACATCGACGATGAGTTCATGAATCAATAGAGAATTAAATGAATATTATGAAATGATAATAGAATGCCATTTAGGGAATTTGCCCTACGACCAATATAGAAGTTTCCTCAGATTGAAACATAAGAAATATCCATTATGAATGGGTGCGTGATGATTGAATACAATATTCGGAAACTATAAGAATGAAAGGTGACTGTAAACAGCAATTGAAAATAATCAATTTTCGAACGTCACGTGATGTCACACAGTACCTCCACGGGCCACAATGTTATTCTGTTGACCATGGTTGTCCGCAGTGCCGCCAGACGGTCTAACTGTGCGTAAGAGGTACTGTGTGACGTCACACGTGACCGCGAAATTCAAACGCTGGATTGAAAAACTTGATTTACGTAGAAACCAAGTATAAACAATTGGTTGCAATATGTTTTTCATCAATCGAAATCATCAGATTATCGGATAAGAGAATATGAAAACAATTTACGAAACTTCCCTATTTCCCATCGGGAAACAGTTTCGATTCGATAGAGGGTGATGAAAAAATGGCAGAAGTCTTTTTAATGATATCTGTTCTGTTATTTCAGTTTTTCTTTCGATTTCTGTCGTTTTGCCAGTTTTCAGTATAATATTCCCGGAGCATATACATCGCCTGGCTTGAGTACATAAAGATATCCGCGTGACATTGTGTAAAAAAGCGTCTCATCTTCGTCCAAACTGATATAGTTCATTATTACTCCAAAACTACAGAAGGTGCCACGATGCAATTTATTCTGGAAGTTCAGAACGGTCTAAAAAAGATTTTGTGGAATTTTTATCGAACCTGATCGACGAGTAGTTATTCCGATTTCTTTTTATTCCCCCAAGATGGAAGTTTGCAGATCAAATTCGATTAGGGTCAGCAGGTGGAGGAGTAAAGATGAACTTTCGGTGCAAACATTCATTCGTGTATAAGAATTCCCGTTTTCGCAAAGATGTGAGAAAAAAATGTTGGTTTGACTCAGGAAATCGATTATTTAATCGTTTTCAGTAGATATTTCAATTGTGGCTGAACAAGAATTATCGTAGGACAATGTTTACTAGAATCAAGTGAAAATTACTTGATTTTGGTAAAATATTTACTAGATAATATTTAAGAGCCGATTTTTTCAAAGCAAACCATTTTTTTCCCGTGTAAGGGAGTCGGTAGATAAAATTCAATTCCGAACCGATGAGGGTGGGAAGTCTGAAAATATTCACAGATGGTACTTTCGAATAGTATTTTTGTTTTGGTTTCGTGGCTGTAGCACGCATATACAATTGAATATTGACTATTGTCAATATAGTGAGTGAGGTGAATGTCCTCACATACACTATTCGGTAAAGACATTGGTCTTTAAACCTTAAAACAATTCTACTGAATGTAGTGCCTTATTTTTGCCATGGTATAATTTCCATTTTTCAAGTTGGAATAGTTTCAGACCTATCTGGCCTATTATTCGAAAAGAATTGATCCTCTATGAAGAGTCGAAAAAAATACCTGAATTTTCCTGACCAAATTATAATTTTTCCCTGTAATAAATAATGCTCTGAATCAATGGTGAAAGAAAACAATTTTTGAGAATACTTTTTTATTTATAATTCATACAAGTTTTGCTATTGTTTTTTACAGTGATCAAGATGCCCGCGCGAGGAAGAAAAAAATCACTGGGGGTCTTTTATTCTGTCTTGTTTTGTATCGTCATAAAATACCTTGACTTTTTCCCGACCATTTTTCGAATTTCCTTACTTTTTCCTGACCAGTGGCCCCCTGTAATCGACGCTACCATCGTTTCAGAATTTTATTAAACCAATCAATCATATTTCTCATGTCTCTGTCAGTATGAACTTATTTATTATTATAATTGTTATTATTGATTATACAATCGGTTACAGCCGAAGTGGAACTTGTCTCTGGTGTTTTCGTGTTCCAGTTGATAGTTTTATTTAATTTGTCTTACTTCTATGTTTCAGTTTCGTGATTAATCATCAAAAGCACAATGAGCTGCATGTACACGTGGTGATTTTGCTCCCTAAATTCGACTTTGGTACTTGACCCAATTTCAGGAAACTTGAAAATATGTCAATTACGTTTATGGATTTTTCAAAGACATTGTTCGATAGTATTCAACCGTGACCTCTTCCCCTTATCTGTTGCCTTCCCAACAGTACATCGGCAAAGTCAATACAGTGATTATTCTAACGACTGCATACTTGATCAGCCAAATTCAGATGAACATTATACGTATTTTTATCTTTCGAATGTGGGTCAATTCACTATCATAGAATTTAATACATCGTATCTACTCACAGAGTGAATTAAATACTTAATGACTGCATCCACCTTGAATATTCGCATCGCGCGTGGGGAGAGATAACGAGGCTCGTTATTTCATAAGCAACTGATCTCGCAAGGTCGATGAATCGTCGAGAAAGCAATCTTCAAAAACAATCTTGCTTCAAGGGCGAAGAAGATAGGACCAAATTTACGGAATACAAAACAACAATTCTATATGTCCAATTTCCATCCGACTCAATTTCTGTAAACACTTCCATATCCGAGTGTATAAGCAAGACAAGGTCAGAGTCTAAGATAGTATCTCCAGATATTAAATCATTCTTGTTTCTACTGCAGACTCTGTTGTCCTTCACACTCTGTACATACGAAGATATGAGATTAATGAGACATTTGAGACCTTATTCTGTTAGGAACTCCGAATAAAAAAGAAGTATATATATATATTGTTAACTAGCAAAAGCATGATCTTGGCACATTGTGATAAAGTGGCTTACTGACGCCATCAAACATTCTTTATCCGGACATTTTATCTCATCAAAAGTAAAATTAGTGGTTCGAAAATGTTTTCTTTTCATCAAACTATACCAGAAAGAAAATCTATGGAGGCGATTGACGTAATCGTTGGTCGAACGCTGTAGAATTCACTATGTATGTGTTCAATTGCAATATTTGTTACGCTATTTATGAATAGGATAATAATAGAATTAGATAGAAACAATCTTTCCTCGTGTTTTATTCATAGCCCCGATTCTATGCTTTTATCGGTTATTGAAGAAGTTCGTTTTTCCTTCTCGGCAGTTGTAAACAAGAAATAGAAATAAGAAAGAGATAACGAAGAACAGAGGGGATGATACACATTATTACATCATAAAAACAAGATATAATGACATGGCGTAAAAAGCACATCACTCGACGTCCCCAACTAAAGTCAGTGTGAATCAAACCTTTAGTCAGAAAGTAACGATTATCGATGAACAAGATATTTTCTTCATTTATGTCAAGTCAACGGAAGAGATAAAGTTGTGAAATTTTAAACACTCGAACTGGAACACGGATCATAATCGAAGATATCATTTTCAAATTAGCGTAGCGTTGATATTTCTGAACAAAATAATCATTATTTTATTTTCTCTTCGTATACATTTATACGACTAATCAACAGTTTGCAATAATTAGCGATTATCTGCCGACATATAAACGCGAATTTCTTTATTTAAATTTGACATTCGGTGTTGTTTTAATAGAAAAAGGATACAAGGTAAGTAAAAATTATTAATTTTCTTTTTTTTTGTTTCATTCACTTTAATCGATAAGAAAAATAGAGCAGAAAGATAAATCATGATGATCTGTTCGAGTTGCAGTAACTCTTGGGGTCAGTGATATTTAATTATAGATCATTTCCTGAACTAGATAAGAAAACGAAAAGAAAAAGAAACATATTATAACGCATTAATCATTGTTGAGAAAAAAAATATTCACCCTTAGTAGTTTATGGAGAATAAACGAATTAAACTCTTCAGGAATGTAAATGTGTAATAGAAATATTCTACTAGAAACCCGAACGATGCCAAAAAGACAGCAACAAGCCCCGCTGTTAGCTAGCGACGATACACTATCTGTGCGGAGTGAGACACCTGAACAGCTCCGAGGTAATGAATGGAATTATTTTTCTAGATGAAGTTTTTTTAAGGGTGATAATAAACGAAGAATCGATGCATTAGTGGTGCAGCTCGATCGTTTAGTTTAAGAATAATTATTGAACAATATCAACAGAGTACCTAATGAAACGAGACATGTATGAGCGAAAGCCGAGGCGCGCTAGCAGCATAGGTGAAATTTCAACTCCACAAGATAGTGGATCTGAAAGTACACCATTAATGAATTCTGAGTCTCATATGAGTTTTGAACCCATGATTTTTCACGATTCAGAAACCAGCGACTTGGACACCAGTCCTGTTGCCGGTTCTCCCAGGTAATATTTTCACGCATCGATTTTTTTGCAATTCTGAGTCTAAGGACATTATTTCATACTTGCATAAATGTATTACCGACTTTAATCAGGTATGGCAGCACAGGGGCCTCGAGTTTAGGTTCCGTCAGAACCCTCCCGAGAAGATTACCTCCCTTAATGCACGGTAGCCCGTTGGTAGCGTCCAATGGATCGAGGATTTCACCACCGCCCCCGTATTCAAGGGAAGGATATTACCAAATTCACGATACATTTTCAAATCTGGTGAGAGTTTCTTTCCAGTAGCATTTGAAATAATCTACATGCATGTGGAGCTGCCAAAGACAAGCTAGAAAATGAGTTACTAATCACTGAACGAATCTCTTTAGTCATCAGAAGATGTGAGCTATAAAGAAACGGTGCTGAAAGAAGTTGCTCTAGGTTTTCTGCCCGGTCCGTTACCTCTAATACAGGATCCACTACCGTCATCTTCGAAGGATACAAAGAGAACGCAAAGCTCCATAGTCACAATGTAAGTTGAACTGATATTCTTATCCGAGTTACCCCCAAGTGTATTCATTTGATCTAGTAAAATCTGTTCATTCAACACATCAGGTCTTCGAACAAAGAAGACTTTAGGTCCTGTTTAAATGATTATGCATTCAGACTGGTTCGAATGATCCAATGTGTAGTGTCTCAGTAAGATTAATTTTGATTATTACTGGAAACACATTATCTTTGTACGATTAAATTGTTTACAAAGATTCATGAATCCCATTGGTTTTAGCTGACCTAAATGAACTAGAGCATTGAATTTGTTTCAAAGTTTGATTAAGCTGCACTTTCCTCTTCTGAGTATATATCTGAATCGAGAATATTTTCCTCACTTAGTGAAAAGAGTAGTGATAGAAGAAAAAGATTAAGCAAAATAATGGGAATATATATATTTTTTTTATATAATTCTACAATCATTATTAATGTTGACGTGGTCTGATTTAAAACATTGCGAGATTGCAAGTCTCAATGCGTTTTCTTTTTTTTTTTAATCATTCCACTATCCTTCATCGCCATAACTTCAGCTGATGTATGAATCAACAATAATTTCATCAGACTACCGTCGCGAGTTTTTCAATTTTTTTTTTTTTTTTTTGCTGTTCATATGAAAAGACACTCCGTGAACTAGTGACCTAATATTCGGAAAGTTTCGCGTAAACATTTCTTTTCTTCAATTATCGGCTTCACAGTTTAAAATAATACCAATAATTCAACGTATAGTGAGACTATCTGATAACAAAATTTATAATGTAGTTTGAATATTTTATTCCATGACCTTGACGGCACGGTATGAAATTGTGAAATAAAGCACAGTAATTGACTGATAAGGCAGATTAAGCTAACAGATTATATCTCTCAGCTTGAGCTTTAAGAAAAATCCAAAATCATGAGAACAAAATTACACTAAATCGAAAATTAGAGATTAATTACCTTTATCTCGTAACGCTTGACGTCAGGATTTTTTTTTCTTTATTTTAAATCAGGATCGAGATTAAAATTATATGAATCGGATAAAGTTTCGCACAAGTTTTACGCTTGAGAAAATACATGATCAAAAAAATTCCAGACCTAACATTTCAGTTCACTAGTTAAAATTTAAACAACACTTTGAAAAATTAGCTTATAGATTGATCGAGTACAGTGAATAAATTTGTGAGAATATGTCAAAATATATCGACCGGGACACGTATTTGTTGGTGTAATTAAACGTCATTGAATATTCAATCAATTATTCATTCAAAAATTATTATCACAAAAATATATTCTCTTATAAACTCGAGATTCATTTAATATACATGATTTCAATGATTATATCGAAAACAGCCAGCAGTTTCTAATATCTCAAATGCCTGCAGTCCCACCAGGGGAGTGCGGTGCACTGGCTCCTTTCGGCTGCCGCTGCCCGACTAGACCCTTGCCAAATAGAATAGAGTCTCATAGGCAGACTGTCTGTGGAACCGTACACATCATAGCTTGGAAAACTCTCCAGACTATAGCATAGTAGGGGGTATTGCTCTGTCTGTTACCTAGGCAACGCACCGCTTAGTTCAACGCCCTTACCTAGGGTAACTACCCTTCCCTACTCAAGAGCACACCCAAACACTCACACATGAAAGATTTTAGTGATGTTCAGAGACTTCTATTGTCTGACAATTTTTTGAGGCTCCGTTGGACTCTTCATAAAAGCTTCATCATATCTTGCGATAAAATGGACTGATAATAAGGGAATTCTATTTTCTAGATTTTCGATATGGAACACAATTTTAGGATCCTCATTGTTAACTATGCCCTGGGGAATAGCTATGGCAGGACTAATTCCTGGGATCGGACTGGTGTTGGCTATGGGAGCCCTTTGTCTTTACACCGCGTACAGATTACTCCAAGTGCATAAATACTATGGTCAGGATTTTCGAATGAAACTCGATAGAAAAAATGAATTCCACCAAATTTTGGGTAGTTCTAGAAAATTTCATCGTTTTCCAGGAGGAGGAGATAAAGCAGAAGTCACCGAACTCAGCCGAGCCCTACTAGGCCCTTGGGCACAATACATCGCCAAGACTTTCAGCATTACGGTCATGCTAGGGGCAAACATTGCATACTGGATTTTCATGTCGAACTTTTTGTACTATTCAGTTAATTTTCTTTACGGTACGTAATCGAGGCTTTCGGTCAAATTATATGTTAGATCTGAACTTCTATGACCACTTGCTACCGATTACAGACAACATTGCCGGACTGCCGCTGCACCCTTCCTTCGCCAACGCGTCTCATCCAACAGGTAAATTACTCAAAATGACATGTGTGGACTATAGATATGCACAAATTTTATATAGAATAATAATTTTGCCATAGTTCTGTGTCCGAAACAAATAATATCAAACGACAGTGATGTGCAGTCCGTCCGCGATCGTTCGTACGACAACTTGGGACCATACTGGGACTTGTATAAAACGGTTCCGATATTTTTGGCATTACTCATATTCCCGCTGCTCAATTTCAGCAGCGCTACATTCTTCATGAAGTTCAATTCCCTTGGTAAGTGATATGGCTACGAATTTATGATAGTTTTTTTATCAACCTTTATCTAATTGAATAATAATTCTGTACAGGTACGATATCGGTTGTTTATTTAATCGTGTTTGTCCTGGTAAAATCTGTTTCGTGGGGTGTTAACATGGACGAAACTGCGTGGGAAACTAGCTGGGAATGGCGACTGAGTTTTCCTGCGCTATCCGGCATGCTCGCACTCTCGTTTTTCATACACAACATCATAATCACGATAATGCAGAACAATCGCCACCAGAGAAACAACGTGAGTATTCGATGAACAAGACTAGATGAATGGAATACGATAAAACCGTTGGGACTCATTTCAGGGAAGAGATCTGACGATAGCTTACGTACTGGTCACACTTACCTACGTTCTAATCGGAGCAATATTTTACATATGCTTCCCGCTGGCCAAATCGTGCATCGAAGACGTAAGTCGATACTTTTAGATATCATTATTCGAAATTGGAGTTAAAATTACGCGACGATATTTTGTGACTGTTTGTTTTCTAGAACATATTGAACAACTTCCAAAAATGGGACGGTTTGACCGTAGGCGCCAGAGTCGTTCTCCTGTTCCAGTTGCTAACGGTGTATCCGCTGATATCTTACATGCTGCGTATTCAAATATTATCTGCAATATTCAAAAGTTCTAATCACAGCAAGAGCTACATTCTGCTGACAAACACTGTGACGGTGTCGATTTGTGTCTTATTCGCCGTATTCATGCCCCGTGTGGGTACGATCATAAGATACACGGGAGCTATGAGCGGTTTCATATACGTTTTTACACTGCCCAGTCTACTGCATCTGGCATCCGTGCAGAGACAAGGTAAACTGACGACGTTATCGACCATCTTGCATCTGAGTATTCCGATAATTGGCGGGACTAATCTCGTGGCGCAATTTTTCATAAGCGACCACTGATACCAATTGAAGAATCTCTGATCTTAATATAATTTCTAACTCATCAAACCATTCCGTGATTCAATCATGTCTGCTTCCAAGCACATAAAATATCTATCAGTTCGTCCTTGAAAGAAAGTGGAATAAAGCAGCGAACGTTCTAAAATTTCGCAATATAATAACTAATTGTAAGCTAAGAAAAGATGGTGATATTTCTATGAACTAAGCTAAATAATAATGTTTGAAGACGATAACTTGAAACTTATCAGATCTTGCGAGGCTTAGGTTGTAAGGAATATATTTACGGAATTCTTTGTGTCTTTTTTTCCTTGAGAGAATCTCGTTCGTCGTCATGGCATGTCATATTTAAGTACTTTAATGTTATTGAGTGTGGCAATAAATTTTTTATCAACAAATTTGGCGTGTTTATTGATCCATGGTACCGGTCGTCACGTGCTATAATCAACTTTTTTTTACATTCGATATAATGATGAAAAAGTGTGTCGCCATCAATTTGACAAATTCAACAACTAGCTAATAATACAATTGCAATGAATGTAAACTCACTTTGTCGTAGCCGCGTTATTATACACCCAAACTGTGTCTACTCCGTGTCCAAGAGTCGCAATCGGCTGAAGATTCGGTAGCGGAAAACGACAGGCTACAATCAAACTATCCCTTCTCAGTTCTGAGATGAATTTTTCCTCCACTTGTTCCATCTGCAATGAACGATGGTTTAAAATACAGAAAATTTCTCTCTTTATTGACTTCACGATTATTGATAAACACATGAAAATCTAATCACTTCATCATTGTTGGAATTTTTTTGCAATATCTATTAGCAAAATTAGATAAGTTGCAAAAATGTTCCGATAGCTACAAGAGGATTGAGATTGAGTCACGAATCGAACGCTGAGCAACGAATCAATCTTACCATTTGCTCTACACCGAATATAACGACGTTGTCGTACTTCGTCAAGTTAAACTTCCAGAGATCTTTCCTGAAGAAGTTGACCTTTGACGAGGATCCTTTCGCTAACGCAGCAAATTTTGAATACGCTACGAGCCACGGATTCAATTCGACACCATCGGCCCTAAACCCTTCACTCGCAGCTGCGAATACCTGAAGAGAGAAACCAAAAGTAATTTTATCAAGCGTGGAGGAACAGAAGTGAGACAATAACTGTACGATTTTTTGACAGTGCCTGAAACGAAAGAAAAGCGGAGTATTTACTTTGGAAACGAAATAAGGCATCTTTTAACTTACTATGCGTCCGTCTCCGCTGCCCAAATCCACCAGACTACCAGACCGCCCTTTTAAAGCTTGTAGAACATTCTCTACTTGCTGCGTGGTTGCAGGTACATAGGGTAGGCAAATCTTTCGCAGAGCTGGACTGACGAACGGAAGACATACGGCGCTGATAGCCACAGCCGCACCTCCTGAAGGATATTCTTTTCATTAGGTATATGTATGCATTGAATGAAAGAGCCTCTGAGTTAAAAAAAGTAAAAAAAATCATATTTCTTTTCAAAGACGTGTGTCATACTTTGCTATTCGAGTTTAATTGATATATGGCCTTGTTGTTTGATCATAATTTTTGTTTTGAATATTGTTCATTGTGTGTAATTGTTTCAATTTGGGTCTTTCACGCCTTGAGTAAAATAGAGAATGATTTAATGATTTATTAATCCAATGATTTATTCAGATGTAATTATATGTATAAATACAGAATAGAAATTTCATATAACACGGAACGAAAATAATATAAAATTAAAATATACACATATTAATATAATAAAGTATATACAAGTTACATTATAAAATTTTGCTAATCATGAGAGTCCTGTCCATTTTTGTAGTGATTACCTTTTTAAAAAATTTTTTTTCGTTCAAATAGGATTCAAATTTTCAAACTTGAAGTTTCATGATTTTTTCAATTCCCTTGTCCGATATTCTGGTCATTAAGATCGATGAAAAACTTGTTCCGTTTAATTGTTCGTAGTTGGCTTCCACGTGAATCCAATTTTTCATGTAGCGTTTAAATTTCGCGCTTCCACGTGACGTCACACGGTACCTTCTACGCACAGATCGACAACAATGGTCAACACAAGAAAATGGCGGCCGAGGTACTGTATGACGGTGGCGTGACGTCACTTGCAGTTCAAAATGAAATATTTTTCAATCACTGTTTACAATCGCTCCAAGTTGTCTTTATCATTTTTCTAGTTTCGAAAAATTGTATTTAATCAACAGGCGGAATGGGTGAACATTTCTTACTTTTCATCTGAGGAAACTTCCCTCCTGTCTTCGTACTACTATCGTTATGTATGTTACCAGAGGGATTTCATCCCGTATAATAAATAAACAAACGAATGGAACTACGATAAAAAGACTTGTGGAATTCTTTGCATCACTTGGAACGCAAATGTATCACCAAACGAAATTTGTTTTGAACGTTACACTGTATTTATACAAATTTATACAGTTCTACGAATGCAAAGTATCGACGTCATAACCTCTAAACTCTCACCTGTAATTCCAACTAAAATTAGACCGGTTTTAGTCAGTCGGTTTGGAACGCCGGCGGTCAATTGTTCGTCTTTCAACTGTAATTCGTTCATAGTTTTGTCACTTTGTCACTTCGTTATAAACTTTATTCATCAAGTTCAACAGCTGAGAAATTATCGATACTCCACACGCGAGCTTCGGGTTTCTTTTCTAACCTAACCCTGACCAATTTGACAGACAGATGATCGCAGTGCTACGACGCAATAATCAAATACTCGCTCTGTCTGCTTCGAATCACTTCGGTCTTCGAATGAGAACTAAACTTCGCGACGTTTCTAACATTTGTACTGTTTGGGGATTCAAATTCGAAGAATAATTGGGTTAGAGAACCGTTTGAGACGAATTGCGATAAATTGATCTTCAAAATACGCGCGTTTACGGAATCAATAGGATCGAAAATAAATATTGTCATTGGTTAGTGATCGTGATAGCATGTGACGTCTAACCAATGAACCAACGGTAGTACTTTTACACTTTACTTTTCTCTTTTGTTTTTTGTTGCTAAAAATGTGACAAGCAACGAAAAAGGATTACATGCAACGGAAATAATTCACCGACCGTGTAAATAAAGAGGTTCACTCCGATTACTATAATCTGTAAACACTCAAGATTTTTCTCGTCATACCTCGAACGCAATAATGAGTCTGATGTTCGACAACGATGAATCCGGTACTTCGGATGACAATGATTTAGGTAACGTGAAAAAACTACGGTTCGTAAGTGAATCTAGATAATTCGAATCTCACACAATTTTTGCGATAATAATCTCACTTAGAAATCCCTAAATCATTAAAAAAAATAATAATAATCATTCAGATACTTCGGAAATCATACCTGATTCCGATGACGTCGATGACACCGAGGATGCGACGCCTCCGCCGACGGAAAACACGTTCGATTTGACTCTTCCAGCCACTCATTCGGTAAAACGAGTCGATTCCGAACCTAATTTATTATCATTGATTGATTATTTTTACAGTATTTAGGTAACAACCTAGAGGAGCTCAGGGGCCGGGTGATTCTCGACGATGGAATATACTTGAATCTGCCGCTGCTAGTTAGGCAGTCCGTCGTTCTATTCCCTGGTCAAACGTTGCCGATGACCGTTCACGGGACTGACACAATTGACATGCTTCAAAAATGTATAGACAAGGATAGAACCTTTGGCGTTGTTTGTTTGGGTCATGATAAGATGGTTCCGATCGGAACAACGGCTGAAATTTATCAGTACAAACATGAAACTCAGTCCCAGGGTTTCAGAGTCAAGGCTAAAGGGAGACAACGCTTTAAAATATTGAGAGTAATCCAGGGCTATGGCAGGATATCGGCGAACGTTAAAATACTCAGAGAAATATCCCTGGGATCGCCGTTGTTCGACGAACGACTGGTCAGCTTGGATCGTCTCAGATCGCAACCGAAGAATAAACAAGAGGCCCGGAGACAACAGAAGATTGAAAGATACGACGCGGTTGTGACTCCATGGCCATCCTGGGTTTACAGACAATACGATTCTAGGAGACTCTCCATCAGGATCAGGCAGTTTCTGCAGTACATCGAAACACAGGGAAGTAACATCCCCGAAGATCCTACAGAATTATCGTTCTGGGTTGCTCAGAATCTGCCGTTGGACGACTACGACAGAATTACTCTTCTCAATTACGATTGTGCAATTCCAAGACTACAGTGGGAGCTAAAGTACCTCGTTAAGGATCGAGTATTCACATGTTTGCGATGCAACGAATTCATCGGAAGACAATCCGACATATTCCCCATGAGTAAAGAGGGTCCGCAGAGCGCCTACTGCAATCCTCATGGCGTGATTCACGAAACTGTTACAATGTACAAAGCTCAAGGGATTGTGCTCAGCCCGGAGGCTCCGTGCACGGAGTACAGTTGGTTCCCAGGATACGCGTGGACGATAGCGTCTTGCAGGGGATGCGGCGAGCACATGGGATGGAAATTTACGAGTGTCAACGGCGATCTGAGACCCGAGGCGTTTTGGGGTCTGACTCGCAAAGGTCTCAGATCTAAGAAGCTCGACCAGAATGAACAGAAGAGAATAAACAGTATGAAGAGACTCATCGTCAGTAGGACTCTGAGTTACGGCGATTCGGACGATGAATCTACGTAATCGTACCTTGTAGCAGATTAGTTACACGAAGCTGCGACCAAAATCATGTTGTATTTATGATGGTGAGATGATCTCTGATCTCTTGCGTATCGAAGGGAGAACGAGAACTTGAGATTGGTGCAAAAGGTTTATCTTGCAAAGTACGAGAGTAAAAAGTATCTTAGTTACCGATTTACTTGAATTGATTTACTTGAATTGAAAAGCCAACATTACGTTGGAAGTACGTAGTTGATGAGGTTCACAGATATCTAAAAGTTTTCAAATAACGTATTTTTAATTAGTTGTAAAATATTTGGTGAGGAGAAGAGAATGTTTAATAAGTCTGTAATATTTTGTAATCAATAAAGCAACGGTTTGATGTAGTACCTCTGAAAAATATTTATAAAAGCCAAAAATCACGTGATTACGTCGTTACATCGATGACGAGACTTTTTTACCTGTAGCGGAACTGTTATACAAATGCCCATGATAATCAGGTACTAAAATTTCTGTTTAAAAATAATAAAAATTCCAAAGACTGATCAAGGTTCATTTATAATGTATAAATAAAATTTCGAATTAAAAATCAATGTAATAATTTGATTCTGGGTTTTCGATTTTATGTACAATTTTTGATAAATTATAAATATATATATACAAAAAAATAAATTGATGAAGGAAAACAGTGCGGGTATATTTGAAAGATGACTTTGCGATAAATCGGTTTATTTTTTGCTCTCGCATATCGTATATTTTTCGATTACCTTAAATCAATCAATAAATTTATAATAATCATATTTTAATTTTTATTTATTTATTTATTTCTGTTCATTCATTCTTTTGCGTGTCTATTTGTTTTGTATTTTTTTTTTTTGCGAGGATTATCGCTATACGCACGCTCATTTTTATTTATTTTTTCTTTCAATATTGTGTAATTTCAGTTTATAATAATAATAATATTAATAATTAGACGCCGGTCTCTTATTATTTTATTTTTTTTATACAAATTAAGGACTGTGCTGTACCTTTGATTTCTCTTTCAATATTTTGTTTTCGATATTTAATACGAGAAAAAGAACAAAACGTCCAAATCTTTGCATGTCAAAGTACGCATTTGCTTTCTATGTAAGTCCTTTATTATAGTGCTTCGTAAAGGTCTTTCAATTTTATTCGATTACTTTTAAAAACCGCATGAAAAAACTGTCCTTAACGTGCAGCCTGCGATTCTAAACAATAATTCGAATTAAAAAAGAAATTGCACATATCGCACGTACAAATTGTCTCTCCTGCCCTTAACGTTCAGAATTCTCAACTTGATTGCTATGCGACCTCAACTTTCATGCACGTTACGCCTTTGTCTAAGAGAGTCCAACACAGGGAAGAGTGTTTCGATTCAAGTATAAATTCCAGTTGCCAACAATTAATTGACAAACTAAACTGAAAAAAAAATATCTGAAATACTGGAAGTATAGTAATTTTGTATTGCTTGAAAACGCTATGCTACGGGATTTACTCATAGAACTTAATAACGTTGCTTAAATTTCGAGTTACTGTATTTGTTCTGTATTGACTGTATAATGTTGATCTTTTTTTTTTCCTCGACATTCTCCACTACACCCCTGTGTTTCTCTGTTCGCAAGAATTTTTTCATTACTTAAATTTTCATTTAATGCTACAATTTTTTGTTTAGTACATAAATATACGGTATACATTTGGTATTTATATACCTATATACGGTATACATACATACTGTGCCCTCCACCCGACGAGACCCGTACACAGCAGTCTATATCTTTTCCTCAAACGAGAATATTAGTTTAGAGAATTTAAAAGGACCTTGGATAACTACTTTCGCCTCTTGGCGATATGGAAAAAGAAGTCAAGATTTTTATCTACTTATCTTTAGAATTATGAGACTATTGCAGTTTGGAGAAAATTTGCTAATCAGAAATATGAAGAAAACGATAGGTAGAAAGTTGTGATTCCTGACTAGAATCTTAATGATAATAAAATACCACCGCCACAAGTCCTCAAATATTGTGTCTAAGAAATAAAAGGAAAGTACACGTACGTAGCAAGTGGAACTTTGTTATGCTCCGTGTTATGATGTCAGATGTGAAAGCAACGTGAGTAGCCCAGTTTCTCAGTTAACAGTACGACACAATTTTATCGATATTATTAAAAAGTTAATTGCTGTTAACATTTTAATTCTCGTATATTTTGTCGACTTTTAATTCAAACTCCAAAACTGGGTACATTGATAAACTTTCCTCGTCTTTCTCATTTTTTTTTCCTTTCAAAGACTCAGATTCAGTAATTCTTGTAAATTATCTCATTATTTTCATTTTGAATTGCCTAAGAGATTTATCTAATTGACTATAAAAATTTGATTTTCAAACAGATTCTATCATTGAACGCAAATGAATTTCATCATTCGGTCTCTTCTTCTTTCTCATGTTTGCTGAGAATTTATTTGTTCCTATCTTTCAAGTATGACTATCGTGATGTTTTCGTTATATTCCACGATCTTCATCCATTCACACTTATAGCAAATAATTATTGCATCGTTTGTGAAACTTTCGTTTTGCAGTATGCGGTGCTAAGATCGTTTTATTATTGCACAATAATTAATCGCGAACTATCTCCCACAGATGAAAGTATTTTAGAATGACCAAAAATGTTTGATAAGTTAATTTGCGCTATTTTCAATCCGTATTCGTTCAGTATTCACATAATCATATCAAGAAGGGAGATGAGCTGCTGGGATGGTATTTTTGATTCCGTTATCGCAATACCGAACTACCGAACCCCCACAATTTGGCACGAAATAATAATGAATCAAGTGTTTTTGGAAATAGACATAGACATAAGTTGGAAAAAGGTACGTCACCAGCCACTGGCTGCTTGTTTTTTTTTCTTTCTTTTTACACTCTGATGGTTTTTACTGTGTATCGTGTGGTACTGGTTTGTCGGCATGATGTTTACAAGTCTGCAACAATTTATAAATTCTCTTCGTTAATATATTCTCAATTTTTCTCATCCTCAAGGGGAGGCTTCGGTGAAATTTTCAAGTTCCTTGCGCTTACACTTTCGTCGCAGAATACTGAAATTTTTTTTCACAGTCTATACTACCATCATTTGAAGGATGTTTTTATACGACCGCTGATAGCGATTTTCAAAATTTCACCCAAAGTCTCCCCTCCATTAACAAACAGCTAGTGAACTTACTTTCGATCTCAGATCCGGCAGAGATGAGCTTGGAGTGGGACTGCGTGGCTGAGCCAGGTTGTTGACCATTGTGCTGCGCGCTAGACGATGGCGCAGCAAAGCCTGGCGGTGGCTGCATTGCCCAGTGTTGAGGAGAATTTTGCTCCTGAAAAAAATTCGTATCAAATTCAGTTGCGATCGACTTCTGAGTAATCGAGTTCTGGGACAGAAACTTGTCCGATTCGCGTTTATTGACCTGTTGCGTCGAATGAGAAGGTGTGTGCGGAGAGTGAACGTGAGGGAATTGCCAGGTAGCCGTGGCCTGGAAAGGAACTGGTCTGGACGAGCTGACGATCGCTGGGTCAATCGAAGTCCAATCGGCGATCGGGCCGATGTTATTCCACCCTCCCTTCTGGTGCAGAGCCTGCTGGTGATACTGTTGCTGAGGACTTCCGATCTCGCACCAATCTTTCAAATTGTATACTGCATCCCCGGCGCATTTACCAACAGCTGAATGAAAATTCGAATGGTTAATAATTCGGAGTATGATCGAGATACTATTTTCGGTAGAATAGACAGTAACTTTTATTATATTAGGAAGATATTCTGCACCTTGTGAACGTATGATCGGGCCACCGTTGGGTAAAAAAGCACTTTGCTGTGGATTCTGGGCTCCGGTGAACAAGACGCTCGACGAGTGACTCATGAAAGGCAGTATCTTACTACCTGCAGACATAAGCAACTCTGTAACACAAACACGAGTCCTAGCCACTGTTCATTTGTACCTAACAACGAATATCGAAATGTTCCGTACAACTGCCAGAATTTATGTTTGCGTTAATGGTTTCTGGAGGAATAAAGAAAAATGTGTCTTTCTGAAGATATCGCCCTAGTTTTCGTTTTCCTAACATAGCTCGGTGTACTTCACATGCTCTAACAAACGATTTGATGATTATTTACCGGAAAGAGCATTGTTTGTGGGTGCTGGTCGCGGAATACCCAAACCAAACGAGTTCATGTGATTTGGAGCCGAACCTGGAAAGCCTGGCGGCGGTAGACGGCTTCGCTGTCCGATATTGGTCGGCGTAGCTGTGGTAGGTGCGGGGCTCTGAGTACCGCTCGGGGGTAACAAATTCGAGGGTAATCGCGTTAACAGGGAATGTGATTGCTGCAATGCCTGAAGGTTCTGCATGTGCTGTGCCTGTTGCTGTAAATGAGCGATGTGTGCCACCTGCGTTGGTAGAAAGCGACGTCTGATTAAAATTCTGGTCAACAATTAACGAAATATGATTAATTTTCACCTGTGGAAAGTGCTGCGGTCCTAATCCTGCGAGTCCTTGCTGTTGCGCTCTGTTTTGTTCTTCCCGCTCCCTCTGCTGCTGCTGTTGTTGTTGTTGTTGCTGCTGGAACAGCCTCTGCTGCTGCAGCTGCATCTCGTTCTCCATTAATTCAGCTAATGCCTTTTGAGTCTCGTGAAAAGGATCAAAACCCAGATCATCGTCAGCCTTTATCTCTGTACTAACTTCATTGTGATGATTGTGTAGATCGTCCAGCGAGGTCTGACCATTCTGTTTAATATAATCACAATTTTCTTGATTTTGTTGCGCCTGTAAACGGGTAAATAATTCATAAGCGATCGGCTCCTATTGACCAAATATTAAACGCTAAATACCTGCATCACGAGCCTCTGTCTCAACGAATTTTGTTGAAAATCTGCCATAAATTTAGACGCCGGTGAATCTGTGAGAAAACTGGTAGCAAATACGGTCGCATTTTCTGCCAAAGTTGCGTATCTAGAGTTAGTGTAGACTTCTCCGTCGATAAAATCGTCGGGATTGAAAGACGAGACGCCCGGCGAACTGGACGGGCTCGGTTTATGCGTCGCCGAATTTGTTTGCAAAGGTTCGGGTTGAAATCCAAAAGCTGCCTGCCAATCTTCGCTAGAGTGAACCGTGGGTAAGGAGTCTGGTATAGATACCAGTCCCGTACTCATCCAATCTAAACTTGTGCTCCCTGTTTGAAGACAAAATAATCGTTTAAAAGAAAAATTTCATCGAGATAAAAGAGGCGAACTACTCGGATCGTTGATAATTTCTTAATAAATGACCTTAAAGCATAAGGTTGCATACCAGTTTGCGATGTGGGTGGGGTAGAAACGGTGGATGACACTTTCTGAAAGGTATTGGAACTAAAAAAGCTGTTGTTATCCGTCTGAAAGATGGACCGGTGATTCAGCTGTATTTGTGACCCACCGTTATGCACGTGAAGACCGGGAGGTAGCTGCTGCGAGGAGGCACCCAGAGAAGAAGTTGTGCTTGCCGGAGAAGTACCTAGACACGACACGTACAACCGCTACACTACGAGATGCGATCTACTTGTTTTATGGTTCCTCCATAATGCCAGAATAAACAGCTCCCACAAGACGATACTTATATTTTTCCATCATTCTTCTTCGGGGTATTAGGATATGATAAAACCCTTTAAAGCTATTGAATATTGCATCTTTGCCCAGAAAATTAACGGTACACGAATCGACGAAAAGTGTGACGATTTGAGGAGAAGAGAAATTGAAACATTGCAAGCTTGAGATTTTAGTTCAGAGACCAAAAAACCAAGAAGAAATTGTGCGTCAGCCCAGTGAATTTATTCAGAAAATCCATCAACTCGGTTGAACGCTTCGCGATAGCGTAGTTTTGAAAATACTCGCCTGTATTAGAATTGAAATTGAAAAAATGATATAATTACAATATGAAGTTGATAAATTGATAAGCGATGGGTACCTCGGTGTGCGTGTCTGTGTGTGTGACACATTTTTATTTTTTCATTACTTCGATAGATACGATTAAAAATTTAGAAATCGTTAAACATTGAGATGAGTAGAATTGCTATTTTTCGATTGATAAATTCAGTTGGCTGGTATATAAAAGTTGACAGAGATTCTGTGAAAATGATATCAAAGAAATCTCTGCCCACTTTCAAATACTTACCTGTGAATAAAATTTAATTTAATTTAATAAAAAAGAAAATAATAATAATAATAATTTATCGACTAAAATCTCAATGAAAAATCATTTATCCATTTTCTGGGCAAAGTTGTCGCGTTATCTAATTAGCCTATTCTCTGTGTAGGATAAAAATAAGCACACACGAAGACACAACACGATCAATTTTTTCTGATTAACTCTCTTTATTTTGGCATATTATAGTTTTTATAGTACGTATCATTCTACACTCTTCGATAGGCACTTGGCATAAGTAGGTAGGTATTTTTTTTTTTTTTTT
>JAFFZH010007953.1:0-20911 GCA_018420115.1 Euura saliciscinereae | reverse complement strand
AAAATTCAACAAGTAGTGAAAAAATTATAACAATAATTAAATCGTATTAAAGCATTAGAAAAATGATAGTTTTTCTCCACTGCACTCCTAGACGTGACAATAAATCTTCTCTTTTCCTTCGTAATTAGACGTAGGCGGAAGCATGATATAAGGGGCACGTGCCACGGACTTGATATTGTCTTAAAAAAAAAAACATACACTTAATACGGAAGAATTAAGTTCCTGCTTATTAAAGCAATCTTTTCTTTCTGTCTTGTACACTCGACTCCCGCGCGTTTTATCACGTGATGTTGAAGAAAAAAAGGAAACTTTACGGTTTTTATACCCCCTTTTTTCCACTCGGGTCAGTTTTTTGCCTCTAAAGATCATACATACACATACATGCGTGTGTTTTAAACACGAAAGTGGTTCGTTGAAAATATGACTTTGAACAGGCACGAGACTAGATCTACTGCTCTTAAAAGAATGTCATCAATCACTTAACGCCCACTCGTCCTACCCAGTAGAAAATATACAGAAACGTTAGTCAAGAATTACTCAAATTTCTATAACATCAAAAACTAGTGTTTTTTTCCTCTCCTCAACGGTTTTTTACCAGGGAAAAAAAACTTGCCATCGGGAAAAAAAAAACTCTCGTAATCATATTAACGCCTGCTTCCTTCCCTTGGTGGATAATAAACGAGTTAAAAAGTAAAATAATGATTATTACTATTGTGACAAAGATTTTATTTTAAACTACCGTATGATTATTTTGTTTCAGTGTAAAAAGGGATGCGCGGCATATCAATTAGCGCTGGACACGAATTGTACGAGTGCTTGCGTAAGTATGATCGATTCACAGTATCGAGTATTTTTTGTTTTAGATCACTGAAAACTATGAATAACAAAATACGTATGCTACTAAAAAAAATTAGGAAAAAAAGTGTTCAGAAAAAACGGTTTTCTACTAAAAAAAATCATGACTTTATCAATTTTCAATACTATTCGATTGACAAATGAATCCTGGTCAAATTGTGGCCGGTAGTCGCCGCCTCTGCATCTCATTCTTCAGTTTTAATATCAATTAGAACAGATGATGGCTCATATCCGATGAGGTGATTGCCAATAGGTCGAAGAAGAAGAAGAAGAAGAAGAATAGAGATTTCCTATTTTCTATTTATTTATGTTTTCAGAACGCAACGGAGAATTATCCACCAACGAGACAAATTTACTGCGTAGTAGGATGTAACGATGCATTGGATAAATACTTTCAGCAGCTTAAAGGTAATTAAAAAGTAATTAATTCTCGGTATTGTACTCGTTACACTCGATAAAAACTACAAGATCACGCTTTGATTCAGAAGTCTGCAAATTCCTTGACGAATTTATCCACCTTATCGACTAAAAGTTCTTCCTCATCGTATTGGTCGTAGTTGCTGCTGTCCCCGGTACTCCCAGTCTTCGGAATGAAACTGGGCTGTATTTTCTGGTTGTAGATCATCAGCCAGTTTATAGACCTGAACCATCTGTGTTTCTTGATATCCGAAGGACCGTCTTTCAGGTTTCCGTACCTCCTCGATAGATCAACCTGCAGGATGTTCTTCAACAGGTCCTTCAAATCCTCTCCAAAATTATTCGCCGGCTTGTACCTCCCGGACACTATCTTCTCGTATATCTTCATCGGGTCCCTCGCGTAGAACGGAGGGTATCCCGCGTTCATTTCGTATATCAGGACCCCGAAGCTCCACCAGTCAACCGACTTCCCGTATCCCTTTGACAGTATGATCTCCGGAGCCAGGTACTCCGGGGTCCCGCAGAGCGTCCAGGTCCGTCCTTCGACCAGCTTGCAGAAGCCGAAGTCGGTTATCTTCAAGTACCCGTTCTTCTCTATCAGAATATTCTCGGGCTTCAAGTCGCGGTACACCAGACCGCAGTGGTGGAGGTACTCGAGGGCCAGGGCGACCTGGGCGCCGTAGAACCTGGCCAATCCCTCCTCGAACTTGCCCATCCTTCTGAGATGGGAGAACATCTCGCCGCCCGTGATGAACGGAAGGATCAGATAGATGTAGGAGTTGTCCTTGAAGCAGAACTCCAGGTAGATTATAAACGGGAAACGAACGCTCTGGAGTATCCGCTTCTCGTTGCAGGTGTGCTCCACCTGCTTCAGCCTCACTATCTTCGCCTTCTCCAGTATCTTCATCGCGTAGTACTTCCCACTGACCTTGTGTCTCACCAGCATGACCCGACCGAACGCCCCGGTCCCCAAGGTCCTGTGTCGCACGAAATCGTCGACCGTTTCGGTTTCCTTCTTCTTCGTCTTCCAGTTCTCCAGGAACTTGGTCCTCAGACCGTCGAGGATGTGATCGTACTCTACGAAGGATTTCTCCTGCTCTCTATCATCCATCGAACAGGCCAGACTGAAGTTGGCCGTTGCTTTTCGATTATTCCGCAATGCATTTGTTAAAATCGTTTCATCGATCTTGTTCCAGAGAAAATCGGGACTCCACCAGCGCCCGCGTTGGTAGCCGACAGTCTGACGGCCACCTCTCTCCGGTTGGAATGGAAAGGCATCGACATCGGAAGACGCGGGGGTGGGATATCATATCTGGTTCAATGGATGTACGAAAAGCGCGCAGGTACCTGGCAGTACTGTCGGAATCAGTCGTGGGGAGAAGACGACCAGATTCTGGTAGACAATTTGCAGCCTTTCACGAAGTACAGGGTGCGTTGAAGAACTGACGACGATGCCTTGCGGCGAAAATTGAAAAAAAAGAAGAGAAAAAAAATGGTGTTTCTGTTTTCCTCAGTTCCGAGTGGCTTTGATTCTGAAATCTCGACAGCCAAATAGGGAACCGATAGTTTCAGCACCGAGCGTTCCGATACAGACGGAAGCGGCGGGTCTACCATCATCGGCACCGATAATAGTAAGGGCGGCAGCGGTAGATAGCTCCCGTATATCCGTCTCTTGGGAACCGGGACCGTTTCCGAACGGACCTCTTTTGTCATATGTCCTACGTCTGCAAGGGGCCAATTCCCAGCTTAAGGTATACACGCCACGCCAGAAGTTAAAAAGAGACTATAAGATGTTTTATTGCAATTTGTATTTTACGTTCGCTCTTTCATTTCTATACAATGATTTTTCTTATCTTTGTTGCTTCGTATTTTTTTTATTTGAAAACAAATGTATATGCGGAACCGAAGTTATTTGGTCCGTCATACTTTTTCTTCACGATCTACTTCAGATACTCTCAGCTTTTCCTTCACATTCGCAATGTACACTTTTTTTCGTTCGCTTTTTTGCACCACGATACAATCAATTTCATGTGAGATTGGTTCAACAAGCTGAAATTCCTCTGCTTCTAGTTATATGCACGCTTGTGATTGCGCTTATGCTCGTAGATGTGGGTCTTATTCTACGTCAAATCGACGTTTCCTGGCATCTTTGTTGCAATCAAAAGGTATGAGGTCCGAAGGGTGTGCGATTTGACACGGAATGACCCATGTACAACGAATTGAAACCGCCTGCTGCTTACATCTTGAATAGCTAACAAAATTCATCGAGCTTGTGAGAACCAATCCGCTGAAGAATTTCATTCTGGCATGGCGTTCTATCCCGTATTACTTCTCTAACAGGAAATCGATTGCGTGTTTTTGGGTGATATTCGGATCGCATCTCGTTTCCGAAACTCATGAAATGATTATTGTTCACATCCAGGATATACCAGCATCGGAAAACGCTTCCGATCGTGATTACATGTTTCAAGGTCTAGAGCCCAACACAAACTATATGGTCGGTGTAACGATGATGAATAGCGAAGGTGAAGGACCCTCGGCTGTCATAAACATCACAACGTCACCTGCGCCGATTGGTATAGATACAATTTATCGATAAATTTCGCGAAGGATTTCGTCGCAACGAGTCTAAAACCGATTTATTTCAGTAACGGAAGAGCAACAGGCGATATTGATCCTCGGGTGCGAGCACACGGTCAAAAGACAAGTGGCCGACATGCTGATCGCACCTACTGTTATCTATGAGACCACGGATTCGATTCGCGGGGTCGCGATTCACGTAGCTTCCGAACAAATATTCGTCTCAGACTCGGCCGGGTACGTCTACAGAGCCCCGATAAACGAGAAATCTGATCCTGTCGTCGTGCTGAGTCCGGACCAAGTCAACTTCCAGCCGTTAGGCTTGTCCGTGGATTGGCTAAACCTTCATCTCTACGTACTCGGAGAGGTGAGACACTCGACCACCTCCTGGCAAATCGCCAGGTGCAACTTCGACGGGCGAAGCCTCACCGTCGCCTTCGCAGGCGTCCTGAGCAAGCCAACGCACATCGAAGTTGACCCGTACAACGGCTACCTGTTTTGGATCAACGAGGTCGGACTGTACAAATTGGACCTCGCCGACATCAGCAACGGGGTCAAGCACGAGGTAGCGAGCGCTTGAAGGTTTGTCCTTGAACTTTTTCTGACTATCCTCATCATCGCAGACGCGGCCGGAACTCATCGACGAAGACCGAGAGTTCGGAGCCTTCATGGTCGACCACAGGAACTTCCGTCTCCTGGTTCCCCAACACAAGCGGAATACCGTGCTCTCGGTGACTCTGGACGGCAGAGAGGTTTCCGATCTCAGGAACAACACGGCGACCCCGGAATTCAAGGACGTGGTGTCACTCGCTATGGCGAACGGACTGTTTTACTGGACGAACGGATGGACTCCGTTCGCAGAAGACTATCACAAGGAGTCGAACACGTACTACCAAGGCTCTTACATTGATAAGTAAGCGTTTACGACTCTGAAAATCACATCCAATCGATCAAGTGTTACTCCAACGACTCAATCAACAGGTGCAACAACAGCTCCTGCCTCAGCATCAACGTCTTGATGGACGCCAGTCAGCCGACTCCGGTACCGGTCAATCCACCGACCAATGTTCAAGCGATCCTCGGAGCTCATATGGCGAAGGTTTCCTGGGGGGCTCCGTATCTCCTCGGTGGACAGGGGAGAGGCGCTTGGCAGAACTGGTCCTACGAACTAGAGATCAAGGACGAAGTAACCGGGGAAGCCGTTCATCAGAAGGACATCGCGGGCTCGTCCCACACCGTTCACAAGCTCAAAGAGAGGTCGAGATACTCCATCAAAGCCGCTGCCTACACCAGCGCAGGGAGAGGCCCGTGGTCGACTGAGTTCAGGGGGAGAAGTTTGAGGTAGGTTGAGCATTCACGGAGAAGAGACTCGAGTTTTTATCTATTTCTTGACCCAGGGATCCTAGGGGTGGTCACTACGCCTCGATACTGTGGTCTGCGACGGAAGGACTGGTGCGGAGCGACGTGACCGGGGAAAACGTTCAGACTCTGGTACACAGGGCGAGCTGGAAGGACTCTGAGATCGAGTACCCGATCATGGACGTTGCCTGGTACGAAGACCAGCTCTACTTGGTCGGCAACAACTCGATTCTGTATTCTTACAACACCACCAGCCAGGAGAAGAACAGGCTTCATATAAACTCGGTGGGGAGCGTCGCGATCGATTGGGTATCCAGGAAACTGTACTGGGCGAATCCTAATAAGCTAATCGTAAGCAAGGACGATGATCTATGATGAAATTAGGAACTCGCGGTCATCAATTCATGGGAAATTTCATCTTGCAGATAACGAGAGCGAACCTTGACGGAAGTCAGCAAGAGCCATTGTCCATTTTAGCCCATGTTAAAAAGCTGATGATCGATTCCGTCGAAGCCTATCTCTACTTGGCGACCGAGCAATCGGTCGAAGTGTCGAGACTGAACGGTCAGGAGAAGAACACTTATTACACTGACAAAGCGTACATCGGTAAACAAGTAATGGGAATGACTTTGGACACCGAGAATAGGTTCGTTTACTGGATCATACGGAGCTTCGACAGTGGTACCATCCTCTACAGAGCTCCGACCGCGGAGAGGATTTCTTCCAGCCAGAACATCGCCGTCGAGGAGGTGATTATCAATCCTTCACAAACTTTCTGAAGATGCTCAAACCTCTACCACTCTTTCAGGTCTCCACTCTTCGAGACCCCCACATGCAAGGCTCCCTATGTCACTTCTCGGAGCATCTTCTGTGGCTGCGTGACGACAAGAAGGCGGTAATCGGCGATCTTTCCGGGCAAAACACGGCCGTGTTGAATCAAATAACTCAATCCGGTCCTCAAATGGTGACCATAATCGATCACACGCTTCACAAATTCCCTAAAAACCTCTCCTCTGAGACGATAATCGTTTTACCCTCCTCCGTCAACGCGAACGGCATCAGGATAGAAGGATCCTGGAACAAATTCAACGTATCTTGGGATCCGGTGACCAATATAAACTACGGAACCGTTTTCTACGAGGTCAAGGTCACCGACCACATCAACACAAACGCGAACCCTGAAATCACCAAGGAAACAACGATCCCCTACAACAACGCGGACCGGTTTTTACCCTACGCGGTTCTCGATGTCACCATTAAGGCTTTTACCTATTGGGGAACGTCTCAAAGCACCAGAACAATCCTCAGATCCCCGCAGGCCGAGCCAACCCAGCCAACCAACGCCAGAGCCTTTGTAGAATTCCAGAAGAAACCGCTGGGCGATGAGACGGAAATCTCTGCCGTCTTTAGGTGCGGAATAGTATATTATGTACCTAGGGCGTAAAATGCGGTTTTTACGCCCGTGGTGCATACGCTATTTTTCGCCACAGTGTGCGTAAAATGCGTACCGCACCTCAGTAATGTAGTCCCGTAAAAAACATCATATAATTATATGAAGATCTGAAAAAAACCAAGTTGTGACAGACCACTGTGCGTGACGGCGGGGTCCAGGGGCGAAGCCCCTGGTAGGGTCGAGGGGCGAAGCCCTCGTGGGGGGGTTCGCACCCCGACCCAAAACATATTCTGACATCAAATTTCTTTAAGCAAAATTACACAACAATGTTATACAAATTTAATTTAATTTGAGTCATTAATGTCTATCACAATATTGGACAAAGGAGGAAAGTACAAAATTGGCATAGAGGAACTAGTAGACACAACACACAAAATTACACAAATTAAATCACAACAATAATGAGTTTAATAAATTAACGAGAGCAAAAATGAAGCCAAAAAAGAGAAAAAATAAAAAATCATGCCGAATAATGAAAATCGAGGTCCGCTATTAATATATTGTCTTACGTCTCGGAGTTCTGTCATAAAAGGTCGATCTGAAAACGTTTTGACAAAACAAGTCAAGTTCTATGCTTATTGTAGGAGTCAGGTTGTCTTGCCAAACCGTTTTCAGATAGACCTTTTATGACAAGACTCAATGACATGCATAAGACAATATTAATAGCACCTGTTGAAATAATCATAGTAATAATAACAACAATAATAATAAAAGTAAAAATAATAACATCAAATCTTCACAAATAATACGGAAATCCATTGTAGGAAGAAAGGAAACGAATTCGAGATTTTCGATTTTACGCACACTGTGGTATAAAACAGCATTTTACACCCCGATATCGAATCGTAAAAACGCATTTTACGCACACTGTGGCGAAAAAGCTGTTCCGGTGCAGCTTCCCATGCTACTTTCAATTTTACCAAATTTGTCAAATTTCAGGTGGGATCAGCCAGATTCTATGAACGGCGTGATCCTCGGCTACAATATCGAGTGCTGGTTCGTGTCTTCCGGGATCAAGAGCAGCGTTTGCGACAGTGTCAATTTGCCTCGGAGTTATCTCGAACACAAAGTTGATCACCTTGAGCAGAACACGACTTACTACTTCAGGGTACGAGCCTACACCGAAGTTGGTGCCGGTGGTTTCTCCGACGAAGTGAGCATCTCGACGGAGTCCGAATACCCGGTGCCCCAGATATTGGTAGCGACTCTGAACGCGGTGAGGATATCAGACCTCGACAGAGGTAGCGACGACACGGTAACCGACCAGATAGCCATCGAGGTTGCCTACTCTGCGGCAGAAAATAAGATATATTGGATAAATGAGATGCACGAAATGGTGATAGCCGACAAGGGCAGCTCCAACGCCACCAAGATACTCGCCCTGAACAACACTGCGACCAGCTTGTGCGTCGACTGGGTAACCAGAACACTGTTCTGGACCGAATCTGGAAACGGAGAAAACCCAGGAAGTCAGATTATGAGGCTCGATTTTACAGCTTGGAAAGCGGGATACACGAACGTGAAGAAGATCGTAAGGACCAAGCGGGAAGCCCTGAACCTCGACATCTCTCCTTTGACTGGGTAAGAACAAACGATCAAACTTTTGAACCGTGCGCGAGATTAACGCTCGAATTGTTTCGTTCGCAGAAAACTCTACTGGATCCAATCTACGCAAGTGGACCGAGGAGTGATAATGCAGTCCGATGTCTACGGAGATAACGTTCAACACTTTTTCGATCATAGCGAGGATTGCTCTTGCCCTTATCGTCCCTTCGTCAGGCCAGTTATGACCGTCGATAACACCGATGTCGAAAATCCTATGATTTATTGGGTCTCCGTCGAAGGAGATCTTCATATCTCGGACATCGACGGGTGCGCTTGCAACTTGGTCATCAGAACTGGTAATGGTCTCGGGTTCGTCATAACACCTTAGATCACAGTCAACTAACTTACTTCCGCTATTTTTCCAGCCACCGGCAGAGGACTGCCTCCTACTTCGCTTACTGTGGATAAAATAAACGTCTACTGGTCGAACATCGCCCAGGATCGGGTTTATTACATAAACAAGATGCACTCTATCGATACAGAGATAAAGAAATTCCACATGCAGAGCGCTCGTAGCTTGAAAGCTATCGGAAAATCTCTGCAGCCTTATCCGTCGGCGGATTGCCTCGTGCCAAGACCAGGATCTTACAGGGTCGAACATGTCCAGGAATCATCAAACTCGATCAAAGTCAAGCTACCCGAGGCTCAGGCGCACTATGGGTGCCACAAGTACAACCTTCCCGCTACTCGTTACACCGTTTACGTGACCGAGTGCGCCTCGTCAAGGGCTGAAAATTGTGGTAACAGGGAAAGGGCGCAGCTGCAGACCTACGAGAACGAGATAGAGGCGAAGGATCTGAAACCGTTCACCAAATACATGTTCCAGCTCGGTTTGACCAACTATTACAGCGATCTGCAGTCTTCTACCATCGAACTAGGACCTGGAATAATAATCCGCACCGGTGCGGGGGTTCCCACGAAACCGGAAAGCGTTTCGGTCCAAGCCCTGACGCCGACTCTGGTATCCATCAGCTGGTTGCCTCCTAAGATATTGAACGGAGCTTCGGTAAGGTACGAGATACACTGGAAATCGGTGCAGCTTGTGAACGGGGTGAGACAGAAGGGAGAGCAGTTGATAAAACTTGCGGATCAACCGAAGAACGGTAAGCTCTCGGCTACGCTGCAGCCTCTCCTACCGGGACAAGAGTACGACGTATTCGTTCGCGCTTATCCCGCTAATTCCACCGGAAGTTACAACGAGAGCATCGGTCAGAAGGTGACGATGTTCCCAGAGCCGAGAAACCTTATCAAAACAGGGGTCAACGTCAACGCTATCAACTTGACATGGGTAGTCAACAACAGTCTCATCGTCGGCTATCGCCTCGAATTCTCAGTCGTCGGATTGGACAAGTGGCAGAAAGCGAAGAACCCCGCGATCAAGCAAGGCGACGACAAAGTCGAATTTAGAATAACTAATCTGCAGCCAAGGACTCTGTACAAGTTCAGATTCGTCCTGAGGTATCCGAGCTACGAAAATTTCATATGGCCTCAGGACGCTAGATTCACATTCGAGACTCTCGGTAAATTCCGCTCTTCCCATTCCCCTCGTCTTCTTGGGGGGAATTTTTGTCTTAATCTTCTTTCTCCTCATTGCAGGCGCCGTTCCAAGCGCTCCTGGAAGTCTGACGGTGACGAAGCTCCGCGATTCGATATACCAGGTCAGCTGGATTCCGGCGCAGGCTCACGGTTCTCCCGTGACGCTGTATCGGCTCGAAGGAAAGGTCGTCGAGCCATCGACCGAAGAGGATGGAATGAATCAGAACAAAACTAGCCGTTGGAATCTCTGCTACAACGGAACGGACACTTCCTGGATTATACCTGGCGACATGAGCCACAAGTATCAGTTCAGAGTCCAGGCGAGAAACGCCTACGGGTTTGGAACATGGAGCGAGCACAGCGCGGTTGTGGATTTGGGAACGCATGGTCCGAAGCAGCACTTAGCGCTGATTCTCGGCCTGAGCGTCCCGCTGATAGTCGGCGTGATGCTGCTATGCTTCGGGTTTTATCTCTGTCGTGAGTTTTGTTCTTATCCTCGGAAGAAAAAAAGCTCCGCTAAGAATTCGACGATGTTTATTCGTTTGGTATTGCAGCTATATACAGACAGAGGAAGGAGGACAAGAAGACGGTGATTCCCCCGACGATGCCGGACGTAGAGCTGGCCACGCTCCGAGAAATACCTCGCGGAAATTTCGTTCAATCCAACGCCCTCTACGCTTCCGCTATACAAAACGATCCCGACGACTCTGCGCTACCTAAAATAAAACGGGAACACATAACGCTGGCTAAATTCCTCGGCAGCGGGGCCTTCGGAGAGGTGCGTTGGGCTCTGAAGACTCTTTGAACTATTTTCTGATCCGTTTTCGTCTCATTCAGGTGTTTCAAGGCATCGCTAAGGACCTGGACGGTCCCGGCATCACCGGAGTGGCCATCAAGACGTTGAGGAAGGGTGCCTCCGCCCAGGAGAAGACCGAATTCCTCCAAGAAGCTCGGCTCATGAGCCACTTCAGGCACAAACACGTTCTGAGACTGCTCGGGGTCTGTCTGGACACGGACGCTCCGTTGCTAGTCCTGGAGCTGATGAAGGCCGGAGACCTCCTGACGTACCTGAGAGCCAGTCGCCCTCTCCAACCGACGGACCCTGGGGCTCTTAGGCTCCAGGATCTCTTAGCCATGTGCGAAGACGTCGCTAGGGGCTGCAGATACCTAGAGGAGCTCCACTTCGTCCACAGGGATTTAGCGTGCAGAAATTGCCTGGTCTCTGCGAGGGACAGAGAGAACCGAGTCGTAAAGATCGGGGACTTTGGACTGGCCAGAGACATCTACAAGAACGACTATTACCGGAAGGAGGGAGAAGGCCTGCTTCCGGTTCGATGGATGGCGCCGGAGTCTCTGGTCGACGGAGTATTCACCTCGCAGAGCGACGTATGGGCCTTCGGAGTCCTGATGTGGGAGATAACTTCTCTTGGACAGCAGCCGTACCCGGCTAGAACAAACGTGGAAGTATTGTACCACGTCAGGGCAGGAGGAAGACTGCCTAAGCCCCTAAACTGCCCCGCTGCGCTGCACCAGTTGATGCTACGCTGCTGGAGCACGGCGGACGCTAGACCCAGCTTCAAGGCGTGCCTGGATCACATTATCACTCTCAGAAGCGCCGCCGAAGATGCTATCCTGAGCCCTGTACACGCTGGCCATTACTTATCGAAGAGAGGTTTGTCACGTGATTCAATTTTTTGTTATATCGTCACACATTCATCGGTGTCATTGTCATTATATTGTTATGCCTATAATTCTGCATCTAGTTTTGTCTCGCATGAATTCCATACGTATATTCTACATGTGAGAGAAGGAGAGACGAGAAGAAATTATGTTTTGTACTTTTTTTTTTGTCAACGAGGAGTTAAAGTTTGCATATACACCTTGCGGAGAAAGAGCGAAGCGAAGCGTTTCCCGAGAACAGAGTGTCTCATAAGAGTGCGCACATCAATTTGAGACAAAGCGCAGAGAGTCAAACTGTGAGACACTGTGCTTTCACCAAATTTATGCTCTGCTCCGCGTCGGCTCATCTAGCGCAGCTGTTATCTGCGATGGATTTTCTTAGATTTTATGTCATCAAACATCATTCGGACAGACTAAAGGCTTGTCAAAAATATCGTTGGGGTATCAGAAGCACGTCTAGTTGAAAAATGACTTGTCCAAATTATACATGTAATTCTCGATAATGAAACAAAATTTGTAAAAATCCTGAAAATTACTCAAAATCTAGCGAATTTCGAGTATCCAAATCTTTGGAAACCGCATAAAAACTATCAGAATGAAACCCTTGAGGTGTTTTTACACCGTACGGAGGCCTGGCGAGGCAAGGCGCAGCAGAGTTTTTAAAAACATTGCTCCGTCTCGCCTCTGCGAAGAGTGGTCATCTTCCTCATTGGGAATCAATGTCGAATAGTACATTAAATTACATAATCATATATTAACATGGCTTGAATACATTGTGAAATGACCATCGCATGGCTTGTGCTTGCAGGCGTGTCTAACATGGCTTACTTTGCTGACGAGAATCAGAATCATAACGAGTCAGGTAGGTCCTAACGTAAAGTCTAATTTTCTCCATCGTTTCCTCTGTTCATCTTTGTTCTTTTCTCACTCGGGTTCTTTGTCCACGCGAAGGTGAGCCAAGCGCGGTATTTAATATTCGCATTTTCTTCAAACCATCTAGGAAATTCTTGGAAATCTAGCAGCTCCGAAGGCAGTAGAGACATGCAGCCTTTTCTACCGGACTCTTGCAACACGACTGCCTTGTTATCCTCCGAAGAGATTCCAAAGTATTTAGAACTCCTAGCAGACAACGAAGTACCTGATATCAGAGATCCCGCTCCGATCGGGGGCTACGAAGTACCAAGACCGGGGCAAATCTCTGATAAAAACGAAATACTGAGCTCCGATACTCCGGAACCGCGGACCGAAGCCACCGCCCTGGCTCCCGAAGCTTCCGAACAGACGATCGATCGCAAAAGGGCATCGATATCGAGCGTAGGAGACAAAGGCGTCATTTCGGAAGGCCCGAAGCCTGCGAGTGATAAAATTTCGCCTGAAATTAGAGGATCGCTGACGAGTCTGAGCGGCAGGAGTACAAGCTCTCATGGCTCGTCGGCGAGCCTTGCTTCGACGACCAGGCCAAGTTCGTCGTTGATAAACTCTCAGAGTACTCTGCCGTTGAAGAAAAACGGAAACAAGCGTAACAGTTTTTCCAGCGAAGTGAATGGAAAAAATACTATTTCTAAATTGAGTAGGACTCATTCTATCCTCCAGAACGGCAAGGCGAATATTCCCCTTGCGATAAATAGCGCCTTGCTCAATTCCCTGAGACAAACACCCGGCGCGAATGGAGAGGTCAACGACGTAGCTACGTACACCAATATCAACTCCGACGCAGTTAGAGTGAACGGGTAGTGATAAGGAAAAGGTGATATTCGCAGTAATGATAATTAAATTATAGAGCATCTCGACTGCCATGATTACCTAAATATTTTTCTAAGACTATACGTAATTCTGTTGACGAGTTTAGATCATTTTCTTTACCCCGTCGATTTAGCGTAGCGATAACAGAATTTGTATGTAACTAAACGTTGTTAAGTTTTCAAATTTAAAATAAGAAGAAGTTGAAGAGTTAGGGAAATTTTATATCGTGAGCTTAAAAAAAAAAAGTCAATTAAGAGTTGCAATTTAATTACTTCAACTTGGGACAATAATTATAAATAATAAATATAGCTGTCGATGAATCTCGCTAAACTACAGGATATATATTTATAATAAATATTCAATTGAATTGTAAATAATTGTAATGCGTTGATTGACATCGTTTTTAAAATATTATCTATTATAGATTTTATAATTATTCATACGGATATCAAGAAACAAACAAACAAAAAAAAAAAAAAAAAAATCTATTCGTATCGATTTTATCACCAAACGCTCAAGTATTAAGCATTAATATACCTATGAATTGTTACATAGAGTTATTATATATATTTAAAGAAAAAAAAGAGGCTAATATCACAATCATCCTTTACTTCCATTAATATTTTTCATTAAAAATATAATAAATAGGGATAAGAATCATATCGTTAAGTAAGTTTTAAAATTATTGTTCCTTAATCATTTTCCAAGTAAAAAATAAAAATAAATTAAGATTGTAATATTATATAAATTAAATAATCAACTTTTGTATATATTATAATTTTACCCAATAACGTGTGAAAGAGACAATAAATTTTTGCCTTATCAATCAAAAAAAAATAATAATATAGATATATAGATATATCTACTCCAATATTGAAAATAAATTAAAATAATGTAGTGATAAAAGAAGTTGTAAATAAATAGAATTAAGAATAAAAAGAAGAAAAAGGATATAAAAAAAAAATTGTTCCAAACAATTCAATGGCATTTTATATAGGTATATTTTTAATTTATACATTTTAACATTCATCTCTCAATATTTTAGTGTACAGAAGATTGAATTTTCTATGTCTCAATATTATCATTAATTATTATTATTATTATTATCATTATTATTATCGTAAAGAAGAATATTATAATAAGAATTAGCAAATCTAATTGCTAAAACTAAAAAAGGAAAATAATAATAATAAAATAAAACAAAACAAATCAAAAATAGTATATTGTGTGATAAGTGCGGAAAGAAGGCGATATCCGATGAGTGTGAAGTTTGCAACACGAGCGAAGGCGAGCAGCCAGCGTTCATACGAGTCTAGTGTCGTTCACTCACGAGCCGCAGGCGAGTGCGGGATGACACGAGACGAGTGTGAATGCTGTGCGAGCCGAGCGAGTGATTCAAACTTCACACGAGGCAGATGTCGCCTATCCGCACTTATCGCACACCATATTTTTTATAACTCCTGCGGGAAAGCTTGATTTGAGATGCAGACGAATAATATCTGACAGCTGAGCAAATGGCCGACCATAACCAACCTGAAGTTAGGCGATAATCTAAGTTGACACATCGCTGCCGCCTGGGGGCGCCACTTCGCGGACGCTTGGACGTCGCCACCGACCGATGGCGCTACTGAACGACTGACTTATTTCAAAGTGCGCGTGCGTGATAGTGAAGAAACGTAGATTGCTTGAAGTGCGCATGCCTGTTAGTGAAATATTGACGATAATGCACGATGTGCGCATGCCTGTTAGTGAAATAATGACGATAATGCACGATTGCGCCTGCGCGATAGTGAAGAAATATTACGTTTTTTCACTCATCTGAAAAGGGGCCCTTTCCAAACCAGACACAGGCATCGAAAATCAAGCTTTCCACGCAGGTGTTATAAAAAAAATAATACAGTCTATCAATAATTTCATCAAAATTCTTCAATATCGAGTTTATCCCTGTTATACAATCTTCAATCACTTTCTCCCTCCTTATTTCTCTCCTTATATCCCTTCTCTTCCAGGCGTGAATCGCGTTCATTTCTGCAATGAGAACGAACAAAAAAATCGATCAATACACTAAAATCTGAAAAAAAAAATTATTATTGGCCGTACAATCTCAACCAAAAGTGATTCTCGTCGACAATATTAGGTGTACTTCGGGATAAGATAAAAATCGGAAAAAAATCAACCACAATCAAGACGATCAAAGTATTGACTTTGAATAATAATAATGCCCAAAAGTTATCAATAAATTGTTTGAACAAAACATTGTTTAACAAATTTTCTGGTAACGTTATTTTTTTTCATCTCAAATGAATGCCCTAATTTTTCTGTATACACGTGAATTTTTTAAGAATTTTGTCACTATTTTGAAATTTCCGTTTTCGAAAATTTCCAAATTTTGAATGGAGAAAAAATCTGAATTTTTGATATGTTTTTGTGAAAATGATGTGGATTACAATTCCAAAGTTTCCGGAGCGTGGAAAAAATAGTTTCGTAAATACAGCCTTTACAAATGTTCGAAAACGGAAATTTCAAAACAGTGACAAAATTCTTAAAAAAATGCATTTGTGTTCCGAAAAATTAGGGCATTTATTTGAAATGAAGAAAAAATAACGTCACCAGAGAATTTGTTAAACAATGTTTTGTTTAAACAATTTATTGATAACTTTCGGGAATTATTATTATTCAAAATGAATACTCTCATCATCTTTATCACGGTTCATTTTTTTCCGATTTTTATCTCTATCAAATCAATTTGCCGACTCGAATCATTTATGCTTGAGATTCTACGGCCAATACACCCTTAATTCTAGGTGAAATTATCACCTCAGCAGCGGGCGGACTCGCTACGTCATCGTCCAGGGCGTCGTCCTTGCTCTGTTCATGCAGCAGGACGTACTCCCTAGAGCTGAATCCAAATTTGAGAACATCTCTTTCCAAAAGTTCGTGATATCTCCTAGGCTCGAGTTTAACGTCGTTGACAAATGTCCCGTTCGCCGATTCAAGGTCTATAAGATAAGGCCTCACGCGTTTTCCCTCCCCTCCGTTCTCACGCTCGAAAGGAACCAGTCTAAACTGCAGAGCCGCGTGCTGCTTGGAGCAGGACGGATGGTCCAACGGGATATCCGCCACCTTCCGATCCCTGCCCAACAGAAACGCAGACTGTCTGTGAACGTAGAGAGTAGGCAGCGCCTTCTCTCCCTTGAAGGGATACAGCCTCCACCTCCGCTTCGGTTTCCTCGACTCCAGGGGCTCCGTGTATTTTATAACGACTCCGTTCACCGTGTTCGCATCCTCCGTCAGCTTCCCCGACGGCTCAAAGTTCGGCTTTTCCTTCTCAACAGGCTTGTTCTCGTCCTTCGCCTCTGCCCTTCCCCATTCCGGCGACGGTTCACTCTTCATTCTGGATCCGTCGAATCTGCTCCGAGGCCCATCTCCTCCGAACCGATTCCCTCGCCCCCCTCGACGACCGCGGTCGTTCCGCCCTCTGTTACTCCTCTCGTCGCGACGAGGCGACCTTCTGTCCTGCCTCCGATCATCGTTTCTGTGGTTTCTGTGAGTTTCTCTGCCCGGAGAATCCCGTCGTTCGATTTTAATCGGTCTGCTTCCGTCTTCTTTCGGTTTTTCTCTGTTTCTCTCTCTATCGTTTCTCTCCCACTTTGCGCGACCGTCGTTCAGCTCCTGTCCTCTGTCCCTGTGGCCTCTTCGTCTCTGATTATCGTTGGACGGACTGTGTCGACGTTTTCTGCCGTCCGGACTCTCCCATCTTGATCTTTCTATCCTACGATCCTCGTTAGGGTCTCTCGCCTTCCCTCGATCCTCACGGTCAGTCTTCCTCCTCTGCTTCGGCGACGGCTCCTCGTCTCGAGCCTCCGGTTCACTCGGCGGACTGGCGCCCTTCGGACTGTCCGGTTCTGCCTCTGAACTGCTCGATTTACGATCGCGCTTCTTGCGACCCATCGTTTATCGATTTAGACGAGCATCTGAAACACGGGCAGAAACAAAATCGGGATACAGAGGCAATACTTGGACATTTTTTAGGTTAGGAATGTCGCCGCGATGTGATACGGATTGTTTAGAAGCTCGATAAGCTCGTCGAAGTGTTTGAATGACGCTATTTTCAATTTTTAAGACGTGAAAATGAGAAAACAATTGGATTTAAAGGAAATAAGTTTATCGTTTTGAGGTTAGGAATATCGCCGCGATGTGTTGAAGATTGTTTAGAAGCTTGATAAGCTCGTGGAAGTGTTTGAATGAAGCTATTTTCAAATTTTAAGACGTGAAAAAAATGAGAAAACAATTGAATTTAAAGAAAATAATTTTATTATTTTGAGGTTAGGAACGCTGCGATGTGATAGATTGATCGTGAGAATATGAGACTGTGTTTCGACGTGATCTTGATGTCTTTTATTGGTACACGGAGAGATGTACTCATTATTAGATTTATTACACAGGACTCCTGATGTGTTTATTGAAGCTCGTTGTGAATTGTGATCGAATGATTTTGTTAGGAAGGTTATTATTTTTTTTTTTTTTTTTTTTGGCGTTGAACGATAAATTGTGGCGGACTTACAGATCTGAAGAATGAGTTGAATACAATTACTTGTATAGCTTGATGTTTTTTAATACACAGTTTGATTGACCGAATTCAAGAAAATTGTCTTCGTATTTATAAAATCGAATGAACAATAATAAAAACGTCAGCTAATTAAAGGACGCCGCCATACTGGGATTCTGCCAGGCTATACAATCGAGGAACTGAAAAAGTCCCTAGGTTGTAAGATAATTTTTATTCATATTGTTAGAAATATGTTCGAGATCTTTCATCAAATCTATCGATTTATCACAATGATACTTGAAATAATGTAAAAACATGTGAATTTATTGTGGTGGCTTTCAAATTATATAATAAACTACCGAAATAGTTTAGTACACTGTATAGAGATAAAAATCCCTAGATCTTAGAAACGATCATGTATTAATTAAACACTCTGAAAATCGTTTTTCATATAGTCTTTGGTACACAAAAAAGTTGATTATAGGCTTTTGCTATCAGTTCAATTGATAGAATCATTATAAAGAGACACAAAACAGTCAAAGTCTGATAGAAAGTGACAAACTTTGTATCTACGTTGGCAAGCCTGCATCTAGTGACATTTTGGCATATACGCAGGTTGGACAACTGAGCGGCTAAAAAAAAAATTCAAAAATGTTTCTAGCGATAATACACGTATTAAAAACTCGGAATCACTTTTATCAGATAATCTCAGCTGGGCAAAGGGTAATTCAAAGACTTTTTTAACGCTGTTATCCCCCAAATTAACCTAATCACACCCAAAACTATGCGAATTATTTAAAAACTGGTGAATTTTGTATTTCCGTGTGTAAAAATCGTGCGGTTGGCAAGCATGCGCCTACCGCTGGTCTGGTTCCGCACTTCCTGGGTTCCGCAAAGCACAATAATAAAAATAATAAATACGATTGACAGATTTGAAAGGGCAAAGGTGTCCCAGTCGGTGAATAATAGATCCATAAACCCCCGATGAACACGATTTAAAATAAACAACAAAGATCGTCGATCGCTCGGCCAGACATTGACGCCGCTGTCTAAACGACTCGGTACATACTTCGATACACCACGGTGATAGAAACAGTCCGACCGACACTATCGTTGTATGTGCTGCACACATTGATATTACATTATCATCATACACCTAAAAATTCAGGTAAATTTTATACAATCGTACCGCAATTATTTCTCAATCTGACTAAATTAAAACCAATTCAGAGTTCGAAAACAATATATTACGATAAAATATTCGTTCAATTGTCACTTAAATCCATAATTTTCGTCAATATCGAGGAACCTTAAAAAAAAAGAAAAATGTGCGATAGACGAAAATAAAGTAAAAAAGAGACGAAATTCACAAATTATACTCTTCTAGGCCTTGCGATGGAGGATAAGCGGGAGTCGAACGTCGGAGATGATCACGAGTCTGGCGAGACGACGGAGAATATAATAATAAACGAAGTCGACGGACTGCCTAATCTCCACCCGAACTACCGCCAGTTAGAATTGGAACTGGAGGCTGAAAGGGATCGCGGGGATTCCAACGCCAGAACAATAGACGAATTAATCAGAGACGAGGATCTTCCGACTTCCGTTATCGTGACGAACGTCGATCCCAGAGTCTTCAAGGACCCGCAGATAATGGTGACATACTGGCTATTCATTTTTGCTCTTTTACTAGCCTTATTCCTGGCTTTTTATTCACAGAGCGGGATAGAAACTCTGTTCAAACAGTTCGGAGAGGACGCGACGTTCCAGTACTTCAGATCTTTCAGACGAATGAGGGTGAACTACAGCTCCCCAAGCGCAGCCGCACACGCGAGGATACAGCTGCACCAGACACGTTACGGAGAAACGGATATTAACTGCTACTTTGCGCAGCCTGTGACGCCTATAGGTCCGAAAATGGGAGGGTTTCCGCTGACTATGAGCCAGCCTTTGAACTTCCCTTTATTCTACCCATTTTGGATTTTGAGATTCTTGATCAGCGGTTCAAAAAACCTTCTAGTACCAATTTTCTTCGAAATCGAAATGTTTTTAGTTTGTTTTTGGAGCATATCGAATACACCAAATTCAAATTTTGCTAGAATGACTTCAAATTCGTGATCAACGACCCAAAAAACCATGTGGTACCAGATTTCAATCCAATTCGTTGATCCGTTCTCAAGATATCATGATTTTTATGATTTTTTTTTTTTAATCCGATTCTCTTGGAAAGAAATTGAATTCACCGCTCTGATCGATTTTCAGATATGGAAGACCAGCATCTCCACCCGCCAGCACCTACCAAACAGTTCCTAATATCACCTCCGGCTTCTCCACCGATTGGATGGGAGCCTCGGGAAGAAGGAGAGCCCCTTGTGAACCACGACTTGCTGGCGGCTATCGCTAACTTATCCCCAGGTCTCTGGATTGTTTCAGTCGAGAATGATTAATCCTGAGGGAATATAGTTTTTTTTTCTGATTTCTAATGGATGTTTTTATCTTCAGGAGCAACCCACGAGCTTCATGCAGGTGGATCTGGTCAGCCAGGGATCGTAGTTCACGTTTGTGAGACATCAAATCCGATAAAAAGTGGACCTCGTATTCAGCACACTCGTTGTCCAGAGTATTAGAAAACTGGTCGTGATATTTTCGTTAGATGATTAACTAAATTTATTTTCTCGTCGTTTCGGCGATATCGAATTCTCTTAATCCATCCAAAAAAAAAGAAGCGAATATATACATAAATATATAAATATATAAATTGTTTCGATAATTTTAACGACTCAGATGTGTTGAATTGAAAGAAGACAAAAAGAAATTATCCTTATTCGTTAGCGAAGCCACGTTTTTCGTTTTCTTTAGATATTGAATACGGTATCTACGAATAAGGGCTTTAAACTATTCTGTAAATAATACTGTACGGAGGATAATTATATTAGAAAATTTGTTTTTCACTGTTTCAATTATACAAGGTGTCTACATCCTTGAAAAACCTGGAAGTCCTGGAAATCTCAGGGAATTTTTTTTTTCTCCTGGAATATCCTGGAATTCTCCTGGAATATTGAGTTCACTCAGGGAATTTTTCTGAAAGTGATGAATTTGAAAAAAAAAAATTCTGCAAATTCAAAACCCGAATT
>JAFFZH010007939.1:0-22811 GCA_018420115.1 Euura saliciscinereae | reverse complement strand
AGTCCCAAATCTTGGGGAAATGGTAAAAAAAAAATGTTTTCGACTTTCTGAGGCAGCAATCTTGTAGGAAAAGAACCACCGAATCCAATGACCACACGCCCAGGTTTCTAGGACGAACCGTTTAAGAGATACGCGTGGTCAAAGTTAGAGAATCTTGATTTTTCTGCAAATAATGGACCTTTTTAAGGTCCATTATTTTATTATTTATGTCCATTATTTATTACATATATATATTATTATTATTTTAGTTTCATGAAAAAGTAAATTTAATTAATTTGACCAGAATCTGACGAATCTCATTTAATGAAAATAACCTATTGACACTCGATTGAGATAGTCGTGGTGAATGCCGCAAAATAGGCCTTTAGGTCGGACATTTGTCCAACGGGGTAAAAAAAAGTCCATTATTGCCAGAAAAACAAGATTCTCCAACTTTGACAATGCGTATCTCTTGAACGGTTCGTCCTAGAAATCTGGGGGTGTGGTCATTGGATTTGTGGGCTCTTTTCCTACAAGATTGCTGCCTCAGAAAGTCGAAAACATTTTTTTTTGACCATTTCCCCAAGATTTGGGACTTTTTTGTTCAATTTTGCATGTTTTTAGCTAATATTACTGTAGGTTTTTGTCGTAGGTCAAATCTGTGGCCAGGTTCGTGTTCCTGGGTCAATTTTACGTAAGTAAACCGATTTTCAGCCACGTAGTACAAAAAACCTTTGCATCATCGAAAATACCCAAATTCGAGTCAAAAATGTGAAAAAAAAACTGTAACTCGGCCAATATATTTTTTCGGGACATAACATTTTGGCTTTTGACTACTCTCCAGGTATGTAACATGCTCACAAAAAATCAGCCAAATCGAAGGGGGTGGGTGACAGGCCCGGCTTTTTTTAAAATAATTTTGCTCTAATCAGACAACTTTTCAATTTGCAGTAGGGGAGACCGGGGCTAGTTGTCACTCTTTTTCCTCTCTGATTTTTAGAATTAAAAAAAAAATTTCTTCAAAATCTTGCCATGGGGTATTGTAGATGCATTCTTTACGCACCTACAGAAAATTTTTGATTATTCTAAAGCAAGTCTGAGTAGGATTTTTCGAATTACCTACGAAATTTGCGGAGTGTGACAACCTACCCCAAAGCGGTAGGTATTAACATTAAAATAAGAGGTTACCTGAATCTGTGGAACTGACACACTGAAGGAATTTCTAAATAAATTGTACGAAATGAATATAGTACGAGGATAATGCTATAAAAATACTGTTAATTGACAATCACACAAATTTGTTTCAATTTTCAATCGCTGTCTGACTCATCTTCATTGTCATCGTCACTTTCATCTTTAATTTCGCTATGAAGGTCGTCGCAGGGATCATCAATATCTTCTTCTGTAAAATATATATTATATTATAAAAATTCTACAGTAAAGGCCATGACAAAAGTACCTTCGATGGGTGTTGATGACTCGTCGTCCAATATGTCGGCTAGATCTGGTAATTGGTAATAAAGACCATTTTTGGTCATGACGTCAGCTCTACCCACGATTTTCTTTTTCGATCTTTCTATTTTTGTTTTAGCTTATTATTATTTTTTTTTTATTCTCTAAGTCTCCTTCTTTTTCCTGTGTTATTCTATGGTAATCTTGCGACCCTGTTATTATCTAAATTTCTGTCATTCATTTTAGATAACATCGCTACTTATTATTATTACATTAGTGTCCACATCGCTACTTATTATCTACTTCAATATTCATTACGCATCTACTGTATCTGTTCTTTTGCCTCCAGGCCATTATGGCTCCGGCATAATGAAACCTATACACATACATACATACATTGTAACGTGGCAAATACTTTGCCCGTTGTGGCATCCCTCAACGCCGCGGAAGGCTTGAAAATATCCTCGCGCGACTCTCGGTAACGCGCATAGAATTAGGAAATGTATCGAGAGGTCACGTGGTTCACTAGAGCAAGGAGCGACCTTGCTCCGCTCCCCCGCGCACCTACGAGCTGGCGCGGGGAAGACGAGTCTAGCCATTCTTGCCTAAATCTGCCTAGAGAGCTTCCACCTTGGTTTTCAAGCTAGTAACAGCAGCCTGTTGCATCGTGCGGAGAATCCCAAGCCTTTTTGCCTTCGTAGAGTCTTCCGAGTTCTAAAATCCTCGTTACTTGTTCCGCAAGTGTACTGTGCACCCCGTGCACCGTGAATTGTGCCCGAAACCGTCCCCGTGAACCCGTGACCCAGGAAAACGGAATCACGCCGGACCGCTGGCCACGCCGCGACCGGCTCCCGTGCCCACCGTCGTTCCCCCCAGTGTGTTGTGTGCCCAAAACGACATTGCCACGCCGCGACCGGCTCCCGTGCCCACCGTCGTTCCCCCCAGTGTGTTGTGTGCCCAAAACGACATTGCCACGCCACTTTTGGAATACCCGAGTCCCGTCGATCCAAGGTAGGATCTTTATCGTCTGTATTTTCGTCCCCTGTGCGGCGAGAAACCCGAAGTAACCTTGTCTAGGTGGAATCGGCCATCGCCGAAACCGTTGGAGCCCGAGACGAGGATCCCATCGACCCGGAAAGTATCCTGGATCCGCTAGGATCGTTGTCGCCTGCTTTCTGTTTCTCGCCTTGCTTGTATTTTCAGCCTTTCAACCCCCGCCATCGACCTCCCGACCTGCACCCGCCCCCGCGAACGGTCGAGTCCCGACCCCGCTTTTTATCGTTGTTTTTCTCATTGGCTATTTGAATTTTGCTCGTGTGTATACATGTGTGCGTGTCCGTGTGATTCGCGCCTGTAGAGGTGGTCCCAGTTGAGACTCACGCTCTACGTAGGGTGCGCAGAATCACCGCGCACGCCGCGTTTCTTCAACCGTCGCCGAGCTACGGTTAGCCGTACGCTGCGGTTTGAATCTTGTCTATTTCTCGTGTTCGTCCGATATTATCCCGCTCTACGTTACCGTCCGTGAACTTCGACCGGGTGAGTTGAGCGTGATCCAGCGTGGCAGCCATAGTCCCTGTTGAGACGATTGCGCTGCGTGGTCTGCGCAAGGATCGCGCGCACTCACCGCGGCGAGTCAGCTGTCGGGAAGCCACAGTCCACTGTGCAATCCGGCTGACATCCCCTGTACCGTTCCCCCACCGTCCCCTCGCCCTCCTCCTGGCCCGTGTCCAGTCGAGTCGAGCGGCCGACTTGTAAATAGTACATTATAATCTGTATTGGCTCTTCTAGCCCCTATCTGTTGTTCACCCTCGAGATCGCCTAGTATCTCGAAGGGATTGTTCCCTTCCTAGTTTCATTGAATAAATAGGTTTTATAATTGTTCACCAACTTATACAGGGTCTATTATCTTCGCCCCCACGTTCCCCTCTACCAAATACTGTCTAGCCGGCCTCCCTTCTCCTTCCACCCCTATTTCCTTCCCTCATCCCCGCGGAAACGCGGCGATTAGTTCCCGTAAGGAACTTGGCGCCCAAATCTCTCGTTACTTAATTTTAGTCCCGTTATCCACGTTGGGTTTCGGCTTCTTTTGCTAGCATTGTGGACGGGGTTGGTTTCCAAACAACTCCGAAAGCGTGTTACAACATCATTGGTTCCCGGTGAACCACATGAAGTCCAACTGTCCCTCGTTGTTGTAGGGGAAACTAGGGAGGTTTGACCACTTTTCTGTAAGTTCGTCTCGTTTATCACTATATTTGAATAACCGGCACGCACAATAGTATGTTATCTTTGAGCATACTATGCAGAATGTACTTGAATTATTTGATGATTTTCAGAGCATGAAAAACAAAGTTATTTGCCGTTCTGTAGATACGCGTAATCGCGGTCAAACCTCCCCATGTATGGGAGGTTTGACCAGGGCGATGGGAGGTTTGACCATGTGGATAAAGCAGTCACATATTTGAGATATTGTGGCATATATTTTGATGTCTGGGCTTTTAACACATTATCCGAAAATAATCCAGGCATGAGGAAACATAAAATTTCGCCGGTCCCTTATTGGCCGTCATTTTTTTTCTCCGTACTACCGACCACCGCGCTTACTGCTATTTTTAGGCTCAAACTTGACTTCGCAGCACTCTGTTCTTTCATTTTTCCGGATTTCGGGTTTTTTTAGCGTGCTTTGCACTTTCTTTGATAAAATTTTAGACAGCGATGTCTATTAGCACCTCATTGAATATGGTCAAACCTCCCGATCGAACGTAGGTCAAACCTCCCTAACCGCATTTGTTTACAATGGCAACGAAAAAATATATAATTTACTAATATGATAAATTTATAACTCCTGGCATCTTTGAGAGGATAGTCCACTGAATGAATCTGTGGTAAGACATTCTGATGAAACATTGATGGGACTGGCCTACATCCTTAGGGAAGAACAGAGAAAATGACATCGTTTCTCGCCGTTTCAGTAATACACCTCTCAAACTTTTCTGCGCTTTCTAAACAGTTGCTAAATATATGCGCTACGTCTTGTTTGACGTAATGAATACTTCACATCAGATAACAGTATTTATTAGGCTGTCATAGCATGGTAATCTTACATGACGAGACCTCCCGTATGGTCAAACCTCCCTAGTTTCCCCTACCATCCGAAATTCGTGGGGTCAGATGTAGTAGGACATTTCTTGTGAGCGTTACTCCATACTTCTGAAATGTATTGCGTTCGCAATAGATGTTGTTGGAGTTCCGTTTTGCACGGTAGCAGATTACAAGCGTCGTACTTTGACAAATTCAAAGCGAGCGTGGATTCGTGCTCTTTGAATTTGTACGTCTGCATGAATATTTCCGTTATAGCCGTATCAACGTCGTTGATTTTCTTTTGATTATATAATCGGCAGGTGAACTCCTCTAAGGTATCGAAGACGTCGTTCCGATCAGAAGAACATCGAGCCAATTCTCCGAAAGCCTCTTGGTACCGTACACAGTTTTTTAGTATGGTTAGAGGTCTTTTTTTCCCTTGCGGTAAAACGCGGGATTGTAGTCGCAGCCAGTCATTGCATGAAAGCCGGGCAATGATCTGGCTAATGATGGTCCCAATACGTCATACAGTTGAGAAACGTTGATGTTACGCCTTGAATTACTGACACCGACGTCCATCGAGATGTCTACCGGAGCTTTTACAAATTCCATGTTTCCCAGCAGAATTATGAGAATGTCTGTGTCAGAACAGCGAATTGTCACTCGACATCGTTCAGTCAGCTGACAAACGTGATACACGATTTTTGTATCCGCTTCCTCATGTTCTTGACAAGTCAAATTTTCGTTTATCACTTCTTTGACTGCACCATTGTCCACCGAATATTGGTAACACATGTCGTGATTGATGTTAATCGTTTTATCGCCGATGATACGGGCCATTTCCTGCTCTTACCAGTGGTTGATTAAAAATTTCATGATAGCCTCTTTAAATCTCATATTTTTCAATTCCTTGGCGAAATCAGAAGGTCGAACTTGCTGAGGTCCTGCGATACAAAAGTCCATTGACTTAACGTTTTCGCGCAATCTGTGTTCAGTATCCTTGATAGACGGAGTGGAATATCTATCAAATACAAGATCTCTCCTTGCAGCATCATTGTTGCATACAATTTTCAGAATTTTCTTCGACAGATCTCCGAACGTTCGCGGAATATCCTTTAACGTGTGTAATAAGAAGAAACCATCAACAATTAATACATCCGTCGATTCGGGCACAGTGCTGTCAACTAGTTTCTCCAGGTCGCGCATCATTATTGATTTTTCGGTTTTATTTGGTGAGCCGTCGGTGTGACAGAATGCTAACGGCTCCGGAGTCATCGGAAAAGGGAGCGCTCGTTCAATGCTGATTTTGTGTTGAAGCGATAACGATAAAAAATGTCCAAATACATCGCGTTGAATTCTCACTTCTTGAACCTTGCCGGCGAGTACAACCTTTTTCTTTTTCTTTATGCTGTTGAAAGTCGCGACAGGATTATTTTTTATAGGCTCGTCAAACCGTGCAGGTCTCTCCTCCACTTCAGCAATGAATTTATCTCGCAAAGTTTGACCCCGAGATTCAACATTGAGCAGAAAGTTGGCAACATTTTCGGGGGCAGCTTGTCCAGTAGAAATATTGTACAACTTGTCTTCATCCAAAGAATTATCGAAAAGATTTATGTATTGTTCAAGAGTCCTTGTGAACTTTTCAACTTGCTGGTGACTTTTCCTGATTCGAGAACTCTTCAGTTCGGAGGTGACGTCCTCATTCTTAGCGATTCCAGCTATCTTCAGCACGTGTAAATTTATTCGAGCTCGGGAACCATGATTAATTGCCCATCGTTGCCTTGCAGCTAGAGAATTTGTCATGTGAGTTATTCCGATTAATCGGCGAGCTGCTTCGCCATTGATTGTTTGCTCTAATGTCAAATCAATAGGTACTCTGGAAAATGACTTCTCCGTTCTTCGTATGCCGAACGATCCTTGTTCTAACGACACGCGCAGTCCTGGATGGGTGTCGTCTACGCTGCAAGTTTGCTGACGTAATATACCAACCAACGTGAATAATTCCGGTGATTGAAAACGAAGAAAAAGTTTGCAATTTTCGCTAGAATGTAAATATACATTCTCAGATTTCCTGTTCTGATGCTTTTGTTTAGTATCGCATAGTAGTTTACAAATTGTATGTAAAGGGCATAAAACTGCGCGGTTCTTCCATGCTCTCCTTGTAAAGTTGCTTCCATAAAATTGTCATATTTTTCGATCAATTTGAGCGTATCTTCGTGTTCTATTGTAGGCATGGTTGAACGATGGTTTTTGAAGTCAATCAAAAAATCTTCGACTGATTTTTCAATCACAATTCCTTCACGCTCGACGAAGGCATTGAAGTGTAGTTTTTGAAAAGCGAGCGAAAGTAGAGGATGTAATCTCTTGCATCGGTTAAAGTTTGTTCCCGTGAGAAAACCCTTCAAAGATCCACTTGCTAGAATCTCGCTGTCCACCATGACATGCGTAATACCGCACTCGTCAATAAAAGACCCAATCGCTTTGAAGTACGCCATTACCATATGAAATACTCCGAAATGGATGAAAATGTTTTTGAATTCCTCCGCTTCCTGGCACTGAATTCCAAATGCAATCCTTGCTATTGCTAGATCGTACTTCACTTGCATGTATTTCGTCTTGCACTCTTCAGCAATTTTTTGTGCCATTTTCAAGGTGAGGTACACAGAATTATTTGTGGGTGATGCATTAATTGGTGTCAGATACGATACCTTCTGCAAAGGAGAGTCGTCTTCAAGTATGAGGCTGTTGTAGCCGGTCCACATAGGGGTTTCCGGAATTTCTAGCTTGTGCGAGAGTAACCATGCAAGATCCACATTTCGCCATGTCGTGAAGTCTTCGGGCTTCTCTGTAAGTTCACTGACGCTGGGAGTTGCGAATTTTGAATCGATTTTTGGTTTCTTCATATACGGCTCGATTTCGTTGATAATAGGGTCGAAACATCTTCTTCTCTTCCCACGAAGCGGCTTTTCATCGTTCGGAGTAGATGAATCATTCGCGTCTAGTAAATTGTCGGTATCGTTGGTTTGTACTGCATCTGCGGCAACATCTTCATCAGCAGGTATATTTTGATAAATTATCCCTACCGTGTCGTGGAGAGTATCCTTCCCGGTGAGAGTATCGACGAACCTATCGAAATTATCGAAAGCAATCCCAGTACCTAAATTATCGGCAAGTACTATATTTTCGGGACATAAGCGGTTTTGGTTCGTACTTGTGAACGTCATTTCCGTTTCTAGCTCTTCAATAACATTGTAACAGCAGCAATGGCCATATTTGCTGATGATATCTACAATTTTCCGACTGCTTGACATACTCTTCAACGCCATGCCCAGCGTGACATGCTTTGATGTTTTGATATTGCCGTTGGCAACTGCGTAAATGATGTCCTGACCAATGGAAAACATTTTCAATTGGCGTGCAGATTTTTTATATTGGTGACGAGTTTCACTGATGCCTTTATTGTCGCCGTAAATTATGCATTCCAGGAGATACCCCAACAATTCTGGCACGGAATCGCATTCACCTCGAATGAGATCCTCCACGGTTATACTGTCGGGTAATTTCTTCTTTTCCATGTCTGTAATTTCTTGCCTGATGATTTTTCCGACATTGTAAATCGCCTCTCTGGCTTCCATGTCTTTGAAGAATTCACTATTACTTATCATGTGACCCGCGTATGGAGCAATGAATTTTCGACCGTCCGACGATAGTATATTGTGTACCTAGGGCGTAAAGTGGGCTTTTTTAGACCGAGTGTGGAATTTGCAGTACAAGTCGAAGGTGAGCTAGCACGAGTCGAAGGTGAGCTCGCACGAGCCGAAGGCGAGTGCAGGAGCGAGCCGAAGACGAGTGCGTCTGCGAGCCGAAGACGAGTACTGCAATCACACGAGGTAAAAAAGCCCACTTAGCCCTTGGTGCACACCATATTTTTTGTAACGCATGTATTGATTTCTGCGTTTTTTGTGCCTATAAGCGGGACGAAGGTGACCTTTTTTGACACGGCAACACATAGTTATGTTACAATTAGATTGCATTTCTAACAGGAAATAGTAAATATCATACGAATAAAGGATTATATACATGTATATACCTATGTACATATATGTATATACATATGTACATATGTACATACATATGTGCATATATGTATATTAGGGTGGTCCTTAAAAAGGTCATTTTTGAAGTTGAAAATGCACACCCCCCAGATCGATTCCAAATAAATAAATAAAAATCCTCACCAAATGGCAGCCTTCTAGCTCAACTAGAAGCCGTGCCTGTGAGCACGAACTTTTTCCCATTTGAATAACATTGGTTTTTGTCATACTTTCGGTCACTTTTTTATTGCAACTGTAATAAGCCTACAAGAAATCTGAAATTCACAGGACGTAATCTCAGCTGTTACTGCGACCTGTAAAAAAATCAACAGACCTCCAACATCATTTTCCCGATTGCTGTAGGGTGATGAACTTGATGTTGAAATTGTTTTTCATGAGTATTGCATCTTATGGGCCAATTCGGACTTTTACTTACTATAAGCTGTGGTTCGAATGAATTTCACTGCATTCAGGTGAAATTCATAGAAAAACTCGTATTCTCCTGAATATATGGGGTATTCCATGCGAAGCGGGACAGATTTCGGCCGAGGTATGGCGAATTCGACGTTCGTTCAGAATATAGTTCCTAATTACTACCTTGCAACGAGATTTCCGGAGTTTTACCCCCTGATTGATTTTCGGTTTTCCGCGTTAGAAAAGTATGGCGCAATTTTCAGCCAACCAGTTTTTTTCGTTCGCCGGGAATTATTTATCGAATTTTGTTTTGGAAACTATAAAATTATTCTACATATATCATAATGACTGTTTTTGAACTGTTTTGTATTGGTATTTGGCATACGTACTTCATTTTAATAAAGTCCAGGTAACGAAAATCGTTAAGGTTACTATAATTTTTGTTTCTATAATTTATTGCCGGCGAACAAAAAAAGGGGTGGCTGAAATTTTCACCATACTTTCGTAATACCTTTAACTACGTTCAGTAAAATTTTCAAGTGAATCCAGTAGACCCTCAGATAATTCCTTCAATCGCGCCTCACGGAAAACCGAAAATCAACTGGGGGCTGAAACTCAGGATATCTCGTTGCAAGGTAGTAATTAGGAACTAGATTCTGAACGAACGTCGAATTCGCAGTACCTCGGCCGAAATCTGTCCCGCTTCGTATGGAATACCCCATATATTCAGGAGAATACGAGTTTTTCTATGAATTTCACCTGAATGCAGTGAAATTCATTCGAACCACAGTTTAGTAAGTAAAAATCCGAATTGGCCCATAAGCTGCAATACTCATGAAAAACAATTTGAACATCAAGTTCATCACCCTACAGCAATCTGGAAAATGATGTTGGAGGTCTGTTGATTTTTTTACAGGTCGCAGTAACAGCTGAGATTACGTCCTGTGAATTTCAGATTTTTTGAAGGCTTATTACAGTTGCAATAAAAAAGTGACCGAAAGTATGACAAAAACCAATGTTATTCAAATGGGAAAAAGTTCGTGCTCACAGGCACGGCTTCTAGTTGAGCTAGAAGGCTGCAATTTGGTGACGATTTTTATTTATTTATTTGGAATCGATCTGGAGGGTGTGCATTTTCAATTTCAAAAATGACCTTTTTAAGGACCACCCTAATGTATATACATATATGTACATATGTACATACATATGTACATGTAGGTATATACCTATGTACATATATGTATATACATATATACATACGTACATATGTACATGTAGGTATACATATGTACATGTAGGTATATACCTATGTACATATATGTATATACATATATACATATGTACATACATATGTACATGTAGGTATATACCTATGTACATTTATGTATATACATATATACATATGTACATAGGTATATACATATATACATATATATATATGTACATAGGTACTATATATACACACATACAGCCGTATATACAGTTTTTTAAAAGCGGGCTATAATGGATTCATTATAGCCCGCTTATTTTCATTATAGCCCGCTTATTTTCATTATAGCCCGCTTATTTCATTATAGCCCGCTTATTTTCATTATAGCCCGCTTATTTTCATTATAGCCCGCTTATTGAAAAACCGGGCAATAATGAATTCATTATTGCCCGCTTTTTCGAGCCGGTCAAAAAAGGGTCACTTTACGCCCACTTAATAGGTACAAAAAACGCAGAAAACGTGGATGTGTTACAAAAAATTATTTTGATTTGTCCCTGAAACCTGACTAATAATTTTTTTTCCAAATGACGTGTTGAAAAAAAATCAAGTTTCTCGTCGCTGTGCTCTTCTTGTAGGAAATCGATATACTTTGTGATACGAAATTGTAAAATAGGCATTTATCGTTGTTGAGAACACGTTCACTAATGAATTCGCAAATTTCGCTGTATGCGTTAGTACGACATTGTCGGTTTTTGTGCCAAGAACTTTCTTTCTCCTTCGACGAATCGTTTTTGCATTGCCATTCAAACTTACTTTTGCAATGTTTGTGGTAAGAAATGTTGCTGTCAGTTCCATGGTTCGTGATTTTATCCAGCATGGCTGTGTTGTCATACTGAGTGGCAATGTCCTTAATGAATTTTATAAAAGCCTCTGTGCCCTCTGTCAACGGTGATATGCGTCGTTTGACGTATATGCGAGATTTATCGCAAATAAAACAGGTGGTTGTATCTTGTACAACTACTGATTCATCATTCGCTCCTGCGTGGTCTTCGGGTTCTGCATCGTCTTGGCGTTCATTCGGGTTCTGCATCATCTTCGGGTTGGTCACTGTAACATAATTCCAAAATTCGAATTTTGATTTCATTTTGAGAGCATTTCTAAAATTTTATTTAATTTCGTATTCGTTCGAAAGTGCGCACTGTAAAGATAAATGCAAAACAAACTACGGCCTAAAACGCGAAAAAATGAAATATTTTTTCATTATATTTATAACTGCAGCTTTTTGGCAGGTATCCACTGTTATTACCGTTGTTACATTTATACTAATTATTTCATTCATTATTTGTATTTCTTCGTGACTTTTATTCATTCTTACTTTTTTGTTGTCTTTTCTGCAGTTATTTTTTATGTTAACTCATGTTTAATATGTATATTATAATGTTATGCTATTCATCTCTGTAACAGTGGTAACCACCGTGAATTATATAGATGGATAAATAAATTGATGACTTGAATTTTTTAATTTAACTGTCGCCTATTTTTCCATGCCGCTCCAAATTTTTTACAATAACATTTTTTTAAAAATGACACTTTTTGAAAAAAGTTTTTAAATTATTATGGCTAAATCAAAACTCTTTCAAATGAAATTATTGAGTGAAAACTTTCTTTAGACCGCTTTACTATCTGTCAAATTGGTTCAGAATTTTCAGATTGAAATTTAAAAAGATATTTTGAGAAATAGCTGTTTCGCAAATGTAGATAATATACTATATTGCAAGCGCGCGCGCACACAGACACACACGACGCAAGCGCAAACGAGACTTCAATTGCAGAGGAGCGTCGTATACACACATTTATTGTATACAAATTTTTTTTATTACCTTGCCCTTGATGTAGATGCACCTTCATCAAAAATATTGCCGATTGCATCTTTCGGATGAGCTGACGTCGAAGTGTTATTTTCCGTCGAACTATCTATAACGTTCTCCTGGGAAACAGTAAAATTCTTAGGAATTTTCACGGCTGTAAAATTTTTATAACACACTGAGTGGTATCCATGTTCGGCATCAACGGTTCGTGGCAACACGATTTTGGAGTAAATTGATTTTTTCCTCGATGGCTTTGTGCTCCGAAAATCGGCCACTTCGTTGCATTTTTTACGGTTGTCTGCTGTGAATGTTTTTGATGGCACATTGGTTGTTTTTTTGCAGAACACACACCGTGGATTCGACATCTTCTAACATATTCTGCACTACTGGATATCACCGTTGAAACACGCGTCGTTACACCGGTCAAAACAGAACAGCCATCTTGTACGCAGCAGCTGCGGTAAAGCGGGAGACAGGGACGTAACACATAAATGGCCGTTCTTGACACAAGAGCGTAACAAGAGCCGGAGTATTTGCCGGGCAACTACGGCACATTTCTTCGTTATAGGCGACACTCAAAATGTCTGAAAACAGTATTTTTGTATTTCGGGCATTCATACGAATGATTTAAAACAAAAATGAACCGAGCTGCTATGAGTCACTTAGGTCAGATTTGTTGACATTTTTGAAAATACACTCAGGTCAAACCCTACGCACAAAATGTCTGAAAACACAAATTTTAGTGATAAAATAACTAAATCTATGTACATTTTCAATATCAGACGGGCTGTTATACGACAGTCGAACAATTTTTTTTTTTACACAGCAGTAATGGCCCCCCGCGAAGATGCGACACTTCTGAGAGTTACGACTCACCAGTGGACTCTAGGGTCATCTAATCTATCGATTTTACACTATGCTATGAAACATGGTTTTGATTGCCATCTCTCTACAATGAGCTGAGTATGACGAGAGTGGTGAATAGGTATCGCATGGTTGCGACGGATGTAAAATTCTTCGAGACAAGGGGGTTTGGGTGGTGAGGTGATGATCTGCGATCGTCGATGACGGCTGGCGGCTGCAACGGCTAGCGACGGCTAGCTGCTGGGTACAGGTAGGCTCTGCGTCGAATTGATGTCGTCCTTATCTGCTTCTCGTCTGACTCAGGATACTGGTACTCGTTCGGTGTGGAGATTCTTTGTTTCGAATGACTCAATTGATGTTTGGTCTTCGATTAATTATTATATTCTCGTCGTCTTATGTTTTGCGAGATTTAATTTTCAATGATTGTCACTGCGTGTAATTGGCAGTAGTCTCGTCGTCTTACGTGTGTTGCGAGAGCACAAATTTTTATGAATCGCTGTTCACTCAAAATTTTTAATAAATAATATTCCGTCGTCTTATTGAGAATGCGAGGTTTTCTTATTATTAACTTCCGTCGTCTTATGGTTGCGAGGTATTTATTATTATTATTTTTCTTCCGTCGTCTTATGGTTGCGAGGCATTTATTATATAATTTTATCTTCCGTCGTCTTATGGTTGCGAGGTAAGCCTTTATTATATAATGGTAAATCATTATTAAAACTAATTTTTATCGACGATGTGCTGATGAAGTTTGACTTCTTGGTGCACTTTTGTTTTCACGTCGATTTATACTTAACTCGTTGCACTTTGGTTAGAACACTTACTTTTGATGAATGTATGTGTCTTAAGGAGGTACCTCCACGACAGTCTTAATAACAATGTAGTCCAAGTTCATGTCATGTCAGTGCGCATAAGTTCGAATAATTTTATCCTAAAAACTTATCAGATACTTCAAAACGCGTAATATTAGCAATGAAGTGATTGAAATCATGAATATATGTGAATGTGATAATATTTGTGAATGACTAAAAAGTAGGACTATTCTTCAATCTGCCGCACAAAAGTTTTGGTTAGGACTGTCCGCGCTCTGGCATTTGGATAGGTTAACGTAAAAGTAATCAGATGCGCATGCGTGAGGCAAGACCGACTGTGAGATGGAAGGCGACAGCAAACAGTCGGTCTCGCTTCAAATCGACGATATTTCGGACTTTCAGCGTCTATATTTTCGAAAATAAACGGTAAATAATTCTGAAATTTTCAGACAATATCCGGGTAGTAGCCCTTCGTACCTGCGTAGTTTTTTGTGTAACTCTTAACACTGGTCTAAGCACCAGAAAATAAAACGTACCATGCACGTGCGGTGGGTATGGGGTTTACGTGTTCAGATTGGTGATTTTGATTGCAATTATCTCAAGTTTGGAACGGTCAATCCGATGGAAATTGCACAGACATTTAGATAGCATCTGAATCAATACGTGGGCAAAATTTCAGAGATTTCTTAACACATTGAATCCATGGAGGTACTACCTTAATCGCTTCTTGGCTTGGAGCCTTTCAAATACGCTTCGCGCAAGTTACAGTCCGCTCTAGTAATAAGCCCGGCTATGGGCGGTTAGGGGAGTATTTTTCTTGGAACTCGGGTACCCCCACTACTGACGCGCGGTCACGCTGTCAAAATTCACTTCGCGCTCCGGTAATAAGCCCGACGCCGTTGGATGACTTTAGCTGCCTGCTCGGCAACCTGTTTTGCTGATTTATTTGTATTTATTTATGTCAGATACGGTAAGTATACATTTTTAATGCTTTTGCGAAGCGATGCAACGGAAGCAATGCAACGGAAGTGCGTAATGAAAAGTTGAAGAAATAAATAATAAAAGAACAAAAACAATAGAACGAGGGACATTTAGGTGATGTAGATTTCACTGTGCACATAATGATTCTTAGTGTAATCATAGATGGCAATAGTAATAGCGCAGCATGTTAATTAACCGCTGCGTGAAAAAAAGTGTATGAATAAATAAATGAACAAAAACAATAGAACGAGGGACATTTCGGTAATGTAGATTTCACGGTGCAAATGATGATTAGTAGTGTAATCATAGATGGCAATAATAATAGCGCAGCATGTAAATTCAGAGATTCAGATGAAAAAATGCACGAAAACTAAGATAACGAAGGACATTTTCAATGCATCAGCTGCTTGCGTTATTTTCATCTAGTTTTGATTACAGTTTGTTATTTTGAGAAAGCTTCGTAAGTATCATAATTTATCCTACAAACGTGTTAAGAATACACATTGATATAGTCAAATCACAAAATGCATAATCTCTATTTCATCGAATAAAATAAATTATTATTGTAACGATAAATTGAAGTTGAAACAGCGAAAATATACACTATTGCATTGAGCCAGCGGACGGCTCTTTTGACAGAGACGGATATGAAACTCGAGGTGAGCCCGAGGCTAGTCAGTAGTGGGGGTAGACTTCGAGCGAGAATTAGGGGAAGCGGGCATATTTATAGAGGGCATGTTACCAGAGCGGACTGTATTACGTTTCTGGGTTGTACGGGTCCAGATCGGCGAAAAACTTGTGCTCAGCTCAAATAAACTCTTCACTTAATCACTTTTTAATCTCCGTCACGGGAACACCGCTGCCACCAGTGTAACAAGCAGAGCAAGTCACAGCATATTTATATGGGGTTCATCCCGTATAAATATACAGAAGTATACCGAAGGTTTATTTAGTGATGAGTAACAACAGAGTATCTTGCGTAGAACAGAGTGATTGAGTCTTTTATTCAAGTAAGTGAATGTAGTTCAAACAGTGCTACAGTATATTACTAGTTTAAGAGAGATCTTATTCTTATGAGAGTAGTTATAGAAGTGAGTGTAGCTAATTCAGTCGAGACTGAAGAAGCTGGGGGAAGGGTGAGGGGAAGTGCATAAGACTGACCGAGTTATCTCACGGTACGCGAAGTATCGAGTGATGCACCGTCAGGCTTATGCGAAAAGAGTAAGATAGCGGGGTGCAGATATTCTAAGATCTAGTTAACCAAGTCTACAAACTGATGTTCTTTTGTAGACATCACGCTTCATCTTAGATCACAGTGTGTAAATTGGGGGTTATTATTTATTTCTATTATAATTTGTTACGCAGGCTTGTTATCTTTTTCTTCGGTTGAGATTTGTAAGTGAGCTTATGATTATATTAGTTTATTAAATAAATCTGGTCATTATATAATTGGGTTAAATGTTTCCACAATTAAACTTGGTGATTATAAAGTTAGGCTAAATGTTTCCAAAATAAGAACATTTCTGATAGTTCAAATTATTACAACAGTAACTTTGTTTGGCGTTTGAGGTTGGGGTAACTGACAGCTGTTCACGTGCCGAACTCTCCCAGCCCAACCCGCCAAACTGCAGAACTACGCTACTACCGATTCCATCAAAGAAAGTCCGTGTATGTTCGGTTGCATAACTCTAGGTCCGCCAGAATACCTGCCCACGGGTGTACTATGATTGGCGATCCCCCGGCGATCGTGATTCTTGTGCCCGAAGCGCGGGCAGCGCTTGCGACGGGTTTTGTTCTAGGGGAGGCAAATCGCGTGGATCCCGATTATCCAGTAAAGAAACCTGAGCAAGTTAACGCTCTCGACGAGTTCGAAAGGAGACACGATGGATCCCGGTGATCCTGAAGCTAAACCCCTGAGCATTGGTGGACGCTCTCGACGAGGTGGTGGGCCAAAGACATGAGGAGAGGTTTCGAGGGAGAAGGTTTCGAAGGAGGAGGATTGGGATCGGTAGTTCAAGACGCTGGTTTTGAAGACTGATATTCGAGTTTTAATAAATGGCGTAGCTGGCGACGTACAAGACTTGGAGGTCACCCCGCGACAAGGGAGCCTCTGAGAGAGTTTTGGGCGAGAGAAAGATAGAGTGAGAACTCGCAACAAAGCTTCACTGCGGCTATCTTACCGGCTCAACACCCAGTAACTACTAAGTTAGGTAGAGGTGGTGCAAGTCAAGGGAGGTTTTATGGTTTTTGGGAAAAACCATGTTCCCCTGACTTGGCTGACGTGGCGCGCAGGCTATACTCGGGTATACGGGTGTGTAGGGCGGCTGGCCACGCTGGCTAGTCTAGGGTAACGGTACCCTGGGCAAAGGGATGTGTATGAATTTACGTTTGATTCGCGTCCGCGGATCGAGGGTATATCAAGTTTTGGAACCCGCGCAAACCGACTTTTTCAAGCGACTGCTCCTCTTGCCTCAGTGCACCCCGAACTGCGCACTGCGCCTGGAACTGGGCATAGCGAGGCTTGCTCTTTCTGTCTGGCGGCTGACCGAGGGTTTCATTGTAAGAATTCTAAAAATACCAGATTCAAGGTACCCGAAAATTTGCTTGAGAACTCTGTTTGAGCTCGCCGACTCCCCAAACTCAGACGCCAGATACAACTGGGTCTGTCAGGTTAAAGATATGCTCACCAGAACTGGCGCCTTGGACCTATGGGGCAACCTATCTGCTCAGAGCTGGGAAAACAGGTTCAAGGCGGTACTTCGCACTCTCGAGTTTCAGCTGAGACTCAAAGACATGGAGGACTGGGACAACCTTAACTCCAGATTTTCAATTGACTTACTACCCAGTATCCCCGATTCTTATTTTCACGCAGGATGAAGCCTTGCGATGATCAGGCTAAAGGCTCAGGTGCGTCTCTCCTCCGAGTACAACTGCAGGTTTGTGTTTGATGGGCACTCATACAAACTGTATCCCAAGGAACTGTGCTGCACCGTCTGTAACCTCAACTCCTTTGAAACCGTGGATCACTTTATTCGAATCTGCCCTCTACTTGGGTTATCGCGACCACTCCTTAGCAGACAGACTTCGGGACGTCCAATCGCTGCATACTTTCCTAAGCGACCCCGAGTTGAGTAGCACTAAAGCGCTTTTTTACTACATGACAAATGCACTGTGTCTTAGAGCTTTTCTTCGGAATGAATAGGCCTGCCTGCGAACATTGTGGTATCACGTCTCTGGGGTATGTGTTCCGGCAGATCGTGTCCACTCCTCCGATCTTGGAATTGTTTCAGGTTATATCAAGCAAGTTGGAATTGCTCTGACACGCACATACTCTTGGCGCTACCTGTCCCAGTCCTACTATTTTATGTAATTTTACTTTAAGTTACTCTGCCTGACCGTCCCTGCTACTATTTATATTTTTATTATGTTTTTTTATTAAGTTGCATGTACTCGAATACTTTGTCTCACCATGTATCGCTGGCTTCGGCCTTTGTCCCGGGGTTTCCCCCATATGTCAAATAAACACACTGTTACTACTTATTATTATTATCATTAGAATCATAATAATAATTTCCGAAATAATAATAATAACAATTATTATTATGAAAGTAATGATTATCATTAACAATATTATCATAACAATTATTATTGTGATAATAATTATTATCATTGAACATAATTTACTCGAAAGTGGTGAAATTTGTAAATGGAAATGAAAACGTATGCGCCTTTTTTTTCTCCTTCTACAAAAACTCTAAAATCTTGTGAAACGCAAGAAAAAGTCTAATTTCAGAGTTCTTCATTTGAGATTTTAAAATTAAAAAAAAAAAAAAAATTGACAGCGCAACGGTATACAGTCGTATACGCCATTTTTTTCACAAATACTCTTGTCCTGTGCAACGCATAGAAGAATTGAAATTCCGATTATCACAACAGTTTCAAGATAAAAAAACAAGCGGGTTTGGGCTGACTATGAGCCAGCCTTCGAACTTCCCGTTATTTATTTTGTTCTCAGCTGTTTTGACATTTGCAAATATGACCTCAGGTTTTTGATCAGCCGTTCAAAAAACCTACGAGTACCAATTTCCGTAAGATTTCGAATGTTTTTAGTGTTTTTCCCGGCAAATTGGATTCGCCATTTCGAATTTCGCAAATCTGACGTCAGATTCGTGATCAGTGACCCAAAAAACCTACGAGTACTAAGTTTCATCCAAATCCAAATGTATTTAGTTTTTTTGCAACATATCGAATACGCCGAATCAAAATTTTGCAAAACTGACTTCAGATTCGTGATCAGTGATTGAAAAAACCATATGGTACCAAATTTCATTGAAATCCGTTGATTCGTTCTCAAGATATCGTCGTTTTTGTTGTGTTTTTTAGAATTTCGTTATTTAAATAGTTCAAAAAGTACTGATCCGATCAAAGCCAAAATCTAATCAGTTCTAAGTTGAGAAAAGCCCCGTCGATTGAGCCCAAGTTGATCGAAATCCGACCACGCGTTCTCGAGATATCGCGCGGACAAAAATGTGGTCACGCACATACACACACACACACACACACACACACACACACACACACACACACACATACACACATCCAGACGTCAAACTGAAAATAGTCGGAGGTGATTCTTTGGACCTCGAAACGTGAAGATTTAGTGAAAACTCAACTTTTCATTTTCGGGGTGATCACAATAACTTCCTTTTTTCTCTGAAAACAGAGAAACGGGAAGTTAAAAAAAAAAAAAAAAAAATGAAGGGTGTAACGAGTTAGCCACTCGTTACACCTGTAACAGTCAGAGAGACGTTGGAGAGACCTGTAGGGCGGCTCGGAAGAATCGGGTGAGATAGAGAGACTCACTCGTTCTCCGGCTCTCGCGTTAGCCTGTCGCTTTTCGTAACCGTGTGTATGTGGGATGTGGAATGAGTGTGAACTTCAGTGTGGATGGTTTTATTCTGCTGTATATCGTGTATCCTTTTTTGGATAATCTGGATTACCACCCCCGGATCTCGGAGACGTATCCTGACGTAGCTGGCAGCGAGTGAGTGCCAGTTTCCTTTACATTAGTGCTTTAAGGGTCTCCGCGGTGCGGGTGTGGCTCCGTTATAATTGTTTTCGATTAAATATCTTTTGTTTAATAAATGCCGGTAGGCGTAGCAACAGCAGGAAAACCCCGCCCCATGCCTTTTGAATCGCCCTTTATAAGAACCGCCTTTCCTGCCGTTCCCCGCCGCCTCCGCGGCTGATGCTCTCACATTCTGGGGGAGATCAGGGACTGTCAACTTAGCCGTACTGATATAGCATGCGTGCCCTGATTATGAGAAACATCTTGGCATGTAGAATAACTTAACGTACCCGTAGTTAAACGGTGTAAAAATTACGTTACAAGGGCGTATACGACTTGACACCTCTGCCTTGTCTAATTTTTTTATTCTGAAACTTGAAAATCTTTCAAAAGATCCGGAATTTTGATTATTCTGTGTGCTTCACCGGACTTTAGTGTTGGTAGAAAAAAATGGCGCATACGTTTTCATTTTCATTCACAAATTTCACCAATTTCGAGTAATTTTTTTTCCATGATAATAATAATTGTTAGGGGATACAGGACCGCGAGACGAAGGTTGGCAACAACTCACATTATATTACAGTTTGGTTCCCGTTGCGCCCGCGCGTCTCAAAGGAGCGCTGCTGGGCCCAACACTCAATGCGAAACGATCCGTCATGGCCGCGGCCACTGCTTCATACCGACAATCACAGTCTTTTCTTTTTGGAAACAATTTTACGTCTTCATCGTTGAGTGAAATGAACAAGTTTTGCGATGTGGAATTATATTTTTCCGGCACAGGCATGAACAAGTCACTTTTTGACGCCTGTTTTCGGTCCGTAAAGTGGCACTTTTTATGGCTAGCCGAAAAAAAATTTGGTGGTTATGTCCACGAAATTTTTTTTCGGCTAGCCATAAAAAATTTTTTTTCGGCCCGCCATAAGAAACGCCACTGCACGGACCTCAACTGGCGTCAAAGTGACTCTTCATGCCTTCGCCGGAAAAAATATCGTATGGGGCGCACCCGTAAAGTAACTGTTCGGCTAGGTTATGTTTTTAGTACTCTCCGTTGGCTTTACCTTAGGCTCGCCTTCGGCTCGCCGGTAAAACCAACGGCTCGTACGAAAAACATAACCTCGCCCGAAAACAGTGACTTTACGGGCATGCCACATAATATACTATTATGAGGGCGCTCACTAGTTCGTTTCCACCCTTGTGATGCGTAGTCGGTGATATCAGTGAAAACAAGTGACGGTCCCACGCTTCGCGACACAAAAAAGCCTTATTTTACTCAATTTTGGTGAGATACACGTTCATGCAGCTACCAATTCAAAGAGGTTTCGCAGTAAAATAGGAAATGACAGAGGACCGTGAAATTTTGACACGAGATTACACTTATAAAAATGAGTTTTTATGAATTTTTTCAAATTTTTTGTCCGTGGATTTTGGTTGAAAACAATTAATGAAAATTTTGAGTTTAACATGGGCTCTTATGGGAGCGCGCCTTTGAAGCAGAAAAAAAACGTATGTTTGGAATGAAACAGCCATGAAAGGTTAAAGAATATGGAAGATCAATATATTCACGATGATAATATCCGAAAAAAGTAGTACCTCACCGTTAATTCCATTAATAAACAAGCGATAGAAAGTTGCAAAGCGCAAATCGTGCGAGTGAGGTTATGAGGTTGGCGACAGTGCTGATTCAGAGCCTCGGAGCATTAGCGCGCCATCTTCAAACGCGGTAACCGAAGAAATATCTAAAAACTCGTTGAAACGCTCACTATCGTATGATAGTAACAATAGAAAACAAAGATTTTTTCTTCATAAACCGGCCTTTCCACTTGTCCATTTTTGAGGTTAGTGTCGTTACCTCGATTTGTTGGTTATGTCTATACGTATATATTTCGCGACCGCGGAGCGTAGCAGTAGTACCAACTTCGTATAGTCAATGGAACGGTCGGTAAGGAAGATATTTTCCCTGTCCCCTGGCCCCGCATACGAGGGGCTGCGGAACCTTCTTAATACAAATCGTCTAAGGAACCCATTAAGAGCATGCTGGAGTCAGGCTTTACCCACCGTACCCGGTTTTTACTTGTTTTCACTGATATCAAAGCCTACGCGTCACGAGCGCGGAAGAGGAATCAACAGCGCAATTCTATATTGAATTCCGAAGATTTATATTGCAAAACTTCTTTATTTCATGCACTAATAGAGACAGGATATGGTATTCTGCACAAAATGATAATCGACAATTATCATAGAGACAGGATATGGTATTCTGCACAAAATGATAATCGACAATTATCATTTTGTGCAGAATACCATATCCTGTCTCTATTAGTGCATGAAATAAAGAAATTTTGCAATATAAATATTCGAAATTCAATATAGAATTGCGCTGTTGTATCCTTTTCCGCACTCGTGACGCGTAGGCTTTGATATAAGTGAAAACAAGTGAAAACCAGGTACGGTGGGTAAAGCCTGACTCCGGCATGCTCTTAAAGACCCCCCCCCCCGTTAATATGAGGCTTCATTATTTTTTAAATACGGAAAAGACTGAGTCCACCATGCTCTTAATAAGTCGAATAGGTGTGGGTAATTGATGTCACGTCCCAAATAGACCGAAAATACACTGTTAAAAATGGTGTAGATTTGGTGTTATTTCGGTAAAACACCATCTTGAGTCTGTTACGCGCAACCGTGGCTGAAGGCTCCGGTTGCTATACGTCTAATCAAATGAGAGTAATCTCCGAGCGGCTGAAGACTACTCTCGTGGGCTTAGCTTGAATAAAGTCCTAAGGACACCTGTGAATCCGTGAGGAGATCGAAGGGAAGAAGCGAGATCTTGAGCTGTTAACTAATTTATTATTATAATTCAAAAACCAAATTTACTAATAACGAATCTAATATAAAATAATACTCATTTAAATAATACTTTAATCAAAAATAAAAGTGATATTGAAATAATATGGAATTTAGATTAGTGAGAAAGGAATGAGTCAAAGAGCGCGT
>JAFFZH010007892.1:0-19036 GCA_018420115.1 Euura saliciscinereae | reverse complement strand
GCGGTATTTCGAAATTAAAAATGAGCTTTCATCCAAAGTTAGTTGGGCAATTTTCGTATAGTAAAATCATGGAGTAATGCAAAATGAGCAGGTCATATTTTTGCTCTTTCATGTACCATTCAACCTAACTCTGCTGAAGTTGCCGTCATTACCAGTATTTTACCATACATACCTGTTATCGTATTAATGACGTGCACACAGTTTTGTTTCGACGTAAGTCAAGAATCTGTTCTGATGGAAAAATAATTAAATAACGTTGCGTGCCATTGCGCATGCGCGATTCTTCGTGAATTTTGAATCTGAACTCACACTCGGGGCCGGCTCAGCATAAACCATGCAAATTTCCAAAGAATCCGACCAGACTCAATTCACAATTAAAAAACTCACATATGGTTTGTACACGTAAGCCCAAAATTTTTCGAGACGAGACGATCAGACAAGACGAGACTCTCGTCTTGTCTCGACGGCAACACTACTTCATGAGTATAACACACGATAATTTGAATGAGAAAGCCATATTCTGTTTTCCTATCATACAAATAATGGTTGATTACATTTTTGAAAGATCCAAACACATTTATGTTAAGTAATCGATTTTTGAATGAACCAATCGTGAATCTCTTCTCTTGAGTTTAACACTACGCAGTTCTGTTCAATATCATTGTCTTGCGTATCTGAATCTTGGAATTCGTTTTATGCTATTGACTGTTGCTCTGTTGAATACAGAGAAAGGACTGATCATAGGTATGTCAGTCAAGTCAACGGACCAAATTAGTTTTGAACTATGGAAAATATTGATATTTCAGGGCTTTTGATTTGATTCTCCAAATGTGTTTGAAATATACTAGAATGGTTTTTTATGATTGAATTGAAATACCAAAAATATTCGAGTATCAACAAAATTCAGTCCGTTCATATTTCGTGAGACTTGAAAAATGATCGACCGTAAACATTTCGTTCCACTCTCACTTTTTAAATTTCATACACAGAAAAATCAAATGTGTAACGCCCCACCGTTATATTTCAGCACGATGCCACCTGGATCAGCAGATACAATTAAACCATCAAAGAGTAAAAAATCTAGGGTAAAAGTAACTAGTAGTGGCAGGGCGAGCATAACTCCGAAGCACTTGGCTACAACATCTGAGGAGGAAGTCCTTCGAAAAAAAAAGAGTAAAGGTATTATGACGATCGCGCAACAGAGAGATTGCGAAATATCCTTAATCTAAAAGCTGATGCGAAAAAAGGGGAATCCATAAAAACAAAAAGCAAGTAGAATGTGAGTCCAAATCCAATCTCAATGAAATCGTTAAAGATTCCGTTGAAGGGTAAGTCACATTTAACCGATAACGCAAAGACTAACGACAGTGGGTCTGCATCACAGAAAGCGTCTTCAAACGGGTTGAAGTCTTCTCCTAGCACCGTGACTTCCAGCCACTCGTGAGTATTTTAAGAACCAACAATGTTAATACTTTCATACTTCAGATTCGTAAGAAGGAATTGTATAATTATGCATAAAATTCTTATCATTTCCAAAATATGAATTTATTTCCAGAGGTAATCCATCAACTTCCAGATTGAACGTTTCTCTCCAACATACCCCACAAGTATCTCAACGTTAGACTACTGAAAAGGATGTCGAAACTTGGTGAATTTACCAATCTTGGTTCACAGAATGCGAGGAAAAAAATTGAGGCAAATCGATTTTTTCGGGCCCAAACATTCGTTGATAATTGGTGAAATTGCCCATATATCACGAGTTTAATATATGTATACCTTACAATAACACAAGTTTCGAGTAAAGATTCTTCCAGCCCCTCGGTGGTCAAATTGGACAACGCGCCGCAGTACAGATGCGGAGGTCCCGGTTCAAACCCGGGCCGGGGAAATTTTTACTCGTACGAATAGTATATTATGTGGCAGCCCGTAAAGTAACTGTTTTTCGGGCGAGGTTATGTTTTTCGAACGAGACGTTGGTTTTACCCGACGAGCCGAAGGCGTGCCTAAGGTAAAGCCAACGGAGAGTACTAAAAACATAACCTCGCCGAACAGTTACTTTACGGGTGCGCTCCATACTATATTTTTTACGGCAAGGGCATGGAGAGTCACTTTGACGCCAGTTGAGGGTCCACACTACGACCTCCTCATCAACTGTCGTTTACCGCAGCAATTTACGGTTTAATAACTTTATTTCGTAACTTTGACATGCGCACTTCGAATTGCGCATCAAAGTTGCGGAATAAAGACTTTATACCGCTACTTTGAACTTAGCGGTATAAAGTGCCACTTGTCGGAACGAAAACAGGCATCAAAAAGTGACTTTTTCATGCCTGTACAGTAAAAAAATTATTCTTTCTTCAGATTTTTTCTTTTTTCCTGAGGTTTGTACAAAAACACTCGAATTGAGTGACTCTCCTCAGTCGGAGATATATTAATTGATTGATTGATTGATTCGTAAGTCCATTGAAATTCGAAAAAAAAATTAGATAATAGCTCTTTTCTTCATTCCTTGGTCTATTTCACACTCAGTCTACCCGCTAATGTGTTTATTTGAAAATCTGTACTTTACCGTTATTATTTGAGTCTTTTCCCGGTAGATTCAGCGAAATCTACCCGGTTATTATTAATTTCTCCCGCTTGGGAAGTTCACTATCAAAATTTGTATCACATCGAATCAAACCACACTCACTCTGATGAATATTTTGTTAACTTGCTGATTGCTTCTTCTATCCCGATTTCATGGAGAATTTATTAATTGTTTGATTCTGGAGTAATAATTGTGAAATCTTCGAAATAAGGAACTCATCTCTGAACTGAACTTGTTTAATAACGCTAATTATCGAGATAATATATGGGATAAGACCCACTGAAGGATATTACTCTGTTTAACATTTTAATTTGGCAAACCCATCACCTTTACCGTATTATTACCCTTTATTCTGTGTCAGCCGAGCTCACCCGTCGTAACTCTCTGATTTCCCTTAATTATCGTCTATTTTGTTGTTAAATATTTTCTGATTGACATCCTGGGATGTCTGGCGCCCAAATTCCGGGTTTAGTTGAATAATTGATTCTTATCGAGCATATTTTATGAAAATCAGAGATTACGCCGTAGGGTAACGTGAGAAGTCACCCTCACTCCTTCCTTTTTGTGGAAAACACGTTACAACCTTTATGAGAAGAATCACGATACAATATATAATACGTAATACGACATCGAATGAACAATTACGGACTAATGACGATATGCTTGTCTGATTCCTTCAAACACCTGGATTGTTCCTTTTCCGAACGCGGATTATTAAATGTACGAAATATACTTGCAGAGATGGACAATGTCACAAAGAAGCGGAAGTAGAAACAAATTCCTATTGCTGATAAGATGGAGATAATCACAGATTTTACGTGGCGAAAAAATACAAATGTCTTGCTAACAGATATGGATCTCACATGCAGCAACTTCTTAGAAGGTGAGCCGTACACAGATAATTATACCAAAGAATGGCTGTATGTTGACGAGTTTTATCCAACATGATAAATACTATCCAACGAGCAGATAATAGCTACAATTGCCAATGAAGAGGAGTTTCTTCAGCTACCTGCAAATGAAAACAATAATGGAAACGGAAATGAAGAAGATGGCTATTGCGAAGAGGCGCCACATCCACGTGAGGTTCTAGTGATAATGAATATGATAACTTAGTGGTATGAACACCGGTGGGAAACACAAGATTGAGATTTTTAAGGTCTTCGCAAGTTGCGTGACATTGCTGTCAACAAAGTCCTTCTCGGCGGAAAAAAATTTAATCTGCACAGCGATTGAGGTTGGAGAATAGAGTGAGAAGTAATGTGTACTTGCTACTTAATTATGCTATTGATCTTCGAAAATATTTTTTACTAATAAAGTCAGTCTCGACTGTGATAATATTATACATTTTTAAATGAGCTCAAATGTTAATAAATGCATATGGGGCATTCCACGTCAACTCGACCAATGATTTTCTCTCACCATTTTTCATTCGCTTCACAATTTTTTATGATATTTTTCGAACACAAAAAAGTGCTTCCGAATTTTTTCAGATTTTTTCCGCCAACCCTTATTTTTTTTATGATTATTCGAACCTAACTCAAAATTGCATTTTCAAATCCCCAAAAATTCTCAAAAATCTCATTTTCCATCCCGATCATTTTGACACCTGTCCGACGATGGGCCGATTTTTTTTTCCATTCTTTTTAGCACTTTAAACATTTTGAACGAACAAAACGCCAGTTTTCAACGTTACGAAAATTCTCAAAAAATTCCCAAATACCCCGTGGTCAATTTTGATTCTAATACCTCTCGATTCTTTTTTCCAACCCTCAAATATTCATGGATTCAGAATTGGCCACGGGGTATTTGGGAATTTTTTGAGAATTTTCGTAACGTTGAAAACTGGCGTTTTGTTCGTTCAAAATGTTTAAAGTGCTAAAAAGAATGGAAAAAAAATCGGCCCATCGTCGGACAGGTGTCAAAATGATCGGGATGGAAAATGAGATTTTTGAGAATTATTGGGGGTTAAAAAAAATGCAATTTTGAGATAGGTTCGAATAATCATAAAAAATAAGGGTTGGCGGAAAAAATCTGAAAAAAATGAGAAGCACTTTTTTGTGTTCGGAGAATATCATAAAAAATAATCAAGCGAATCAAAAATGGTGAGGGAAAGTCATTGGTCGAGTTGACATGGGATGCCCCATATATATATTTTAATTATAAAACGGATCGTTCATTCCAGAATTTGGTATCATTCTATATACTTTTTGTGTAGTCATAGCCACAGATTAAAGAATTTCAAGTACGGTGATGTTCAGGTATGTCTTTCCATTACCGACTAACTCCCCTACTGTAAATTTCCAGGTGGATACCCATGGAAAAATCCACGAGGAAATCCACCCGAGGGACCCAAGGGGATTCACATAGTTTTATATCGGAATTTGGAACTGTATTCCCATGCGTTGGGTACACGGATATTCCGATGAATTACTCCACCTAGGATATCGGACGGATTTCCATCTGGATTTCCATGGTACTTTCGGTTGGACTCCTGTGGAGTTTCCTACAGATTTTTATGAAGATCAATTCGAAGATTATAACGGAGAAAAGTTCTGCACAGCTGGAGATTTGAACCCACGACCACCTCTTTTGTAGACTCTGACCTTACTATTGAGCTACTGTGCTACCCGTTGAAAAGTGGATATTCTACGTAGGTATTGAATATTAATGGTCTGGTGTTAGAATGACTATGAACACGTGTTGTGGAAAAGATATCAACTGCAGATATAGTGAAGTCGATAAGGGAGTGGTTGAATTATGCTGGTGATCGATGAAAGACGAAACATGTTCCACCCAAGAACACCGCTTTGAGAAAAGACGCGCCTGAGGCAGTACTCCTAAGAAAATTGCTTCTTATAATCGTACCCAGATAACAAAGCGTGCGGGCTCATGGCAGCCGCACGACGTGCGAGTACGATCTGTCGCCACGTGACCGACATAGTGCCAACACACTCTGAGGATGGTAAAAGAATCCTCATGGTGGGCGCACTCGGTCAGCACAATATGCGCCATAGCATGCGGCCACTATGAGTGCAAGCTGAACCCTCATAGTGGGCACAATCGGTCAGCACAATATGCATCATAGCATGCGACCACTATGAGTGCAAGCGGAGTCCTCATAGTGGGCACATTCGGTCAGCACAATATGCATCTGCATAGCGTGCGGCCACTATGATTGCAAGCTGTATGAATTATGTGCATTAGAATTCAGAAGGCTAGCACAATCAAACACAGTGGTTTTTTTTCCATAGTGTAGCAGTCAATGAATTTACTAAGAGCTGTTTTGTGAATTATTTATAATTATCAAAGATCTTATTTCATTCTATACGTACTTGCATGGTATGTATAATAACTAAATTGATTTGAGCAAAATTAAGGGTAAGATACTGCATATTTTTGGACGCAAATTAGATCTGATTAATACAAAAGTATTTATAATTTAGTGTCAAGTTTTTGTATTGATATGAAAGGTAATTCGGAATTCGTGACGACTATATACCCGAAAAAAAATAATTTCATCCAATTCGATCAGATTCAGACATTGATCAGATATGTTTGGATCTATTCAGATACAATTACATTTAGTTGAACTCAAAGTTGTTGTTTCCGACCAGATTTAGTTGGATACATTTGTCAATCTAAATGTACATCCTGGATCCAAGCAAATCTGATCGTTTCAAGAGTGGACCTGATCCTATCCATTTCATCCATTCAGATATAACTATATTCAGTTGGATTCGAAAGCCTGATTCGGTTTATAGATACGAGCAGATCCAATGACTTTGGGATACAAACTTACGCCAAATTTTTTTTGTACTGTTTTCAAGATACTTCCTCGCGAGGATGGCTAAAATTACTTATGATTACTGAATTATCAGATAATTCATAATAATATGCCACATGAATACAATATTACATTATGAAAAAATATGACATACATCGATTATTGCTCTGACAAGTATGGTCGGTTATTGGAGATGTGATCAAGTGGAAATAGATAAATAATTCGTCATCGTAACAAGGTGGCAAAGTATCACCTAATATCCAATCAAATAGTTAGAGCTAGTAAAACACCGGACTTGAATCGTACAACGAAGTTAAGCAACATTCACCGCGACTAATAGTTGGATGGGTGACCCCGAAACAGGCTTACGTTAGATTCGAAACCGTCTTGGTGCATTTTTTTTTTTTTTTTTTAATATTCCCGTATCCGGTAATATAAAACTGAATCCATTCGGATACAGTCATATCCAATGAGATGGCGACGAAGTTTTTATCAAATCATATTTAATGGTTCAGATAAAATCCTATACACGCACGACATGCGTCGCATATGCGCCGCATATGAGGACGCACATGCTGGATACTTGCCGTCACGACGTGCGGATTGATCCGCACGTCATGCACGCACCATGCAGGCAACATGCAGACATTTTGTTATCTGGGTATGATTCCGAATTATACCGCCCAAGAGCGTCAATAGAATGCTGGTCTTAAGAGAAATAGAGGTTCGTGTACAGAGATAATTACTTCTCTGAATAATATCATATGCGATAATCGGACATTGACTGATAATGGAATTCACTTACTCGTAAACTACGAGAACTGACCTGAAATCAGAAAGAAAATCTCGAAATTATAAACAACAGCTTAAATATCGATTTTTCGATCCAGAGTCCTCTGAAATAGAAAAAAAATCTTTCAGTTTCGCCGATTTACTTCTACCTTGACTTATTTTCTACAAAGTCACCGTGATTTTTTTTTTTAATTCAATACTCAGTTGAATGTTTCTATTTGTTTATTGAAGTCAAGGTCGATGTAATCTCAGAAAATTGAATACTGAATAACAAAACATATCAGAAAATTGTGTCGCAGTAAAATCGTACTAATAGTTTATGGAGGAAACCGATCAATTCGAGTCAATGAAGTCCCCGTACTAATAGTTCATGGAACAAAATGAGCCAAGGCAGAACGGAATCGAGGAAATCTAATAGATTTTCCTGCATTTTGAAGGACTTTGAAATTGATAGGTAACCTATTGTTTATAATTTTTAGATTTTTTCACATATTTGAATTTATCGGACGAGGCGAACCAAATTAATTAATTATTGGTCCCCACCAAGGAGAGATTCTTCCTCTATTCGAGCGTGCAAACCTTGGTGGGACCGAAAAAAACCTATGAAAAATCAATTTTTTATTTTTAATTCTTCGAGTAAAAATTCCCCCGGCCCGGGTTTGAACCGGGACCTTCGCATTTGTACTGCGACGCCTTGTCCAATTAGACCACCGAGGGGCTGAAGGAATCTTTACTCGACTGACTTTTAGATTTTTTCTTCGGAAAACTTAAGGTCAGTTATCGTTATAGTTTACAAGTATCAGTTAATTCAATTGATATCCAATGTTTGGCCATCGCATATGATATTATTTGGAAAAGTACTGATTTGTATAGGTACATGATTTACCTTAACGCCATAACCAAACGGGCATATTACCCACACAGCACTGGGACGTCCTGGGAGGGATGCTGTGCGGTACATATGAGGCAATCCACGTTAATTCACCTAGTCTCCAGACTGCAACATTTTTTATTCGTTTGACGATGTTTTTTTTTTGTTTTTTGTCCTTGCTCTAAAGCATATTTCCGATTCTTCTACGTGTCTCGCGCGACTAGTGCAACGGAGTGACTAACGCACATACCATTTATTGGCGAAAAAAATACCTTACGATTAGAATCATGAGTGATTACCACATTCTGTATATGGCGAGAATAAAACACTCATTTCTATGTATGAAATATGTATCCTATGATTGCCTCTTCGGCTGTGAAGGTCCTGCATAAAAATATAAATAGTCAATAAGTACATTAATCTAGAGTGGAAAATCGATAGGGAATTAGAATTTTTTTTTTCAATATTGATATAATTTGATATAATGATTTTGTTGAATCTATGTTATAATCAAAATAAATAGCGGAATATATATGTATATGATACATAATATCGTGTCTCTTCACGTCTATTCAATTACTATATGATTCGTAATTAATACATCATAATGGAAAGTTCAGATTGGAAAAATGCAATTCATTCCATAATTCATATAGACTATTTTTTCTGAAAACTATACAGTCTACTGGAAAAAAAACGCCTGCATCGCTGCCATGCGATAAATGTAGCCGAAGTTGGAATTAGAAAAAAAATAATCCCATGAAACCTACAGTTGAAATAACTCCAGAAATATTGAAATTTTTGGAAGAAAGCTTTGGCATATATTTTTCTACCAGAACCCTCTTTATTCGAGATCAACGTCAAAATAAACAAAAAAATGATATCCTGACATCGAATTGCCTACTGGCTCCGAACCAACGCGTCAGATTGATCTCTTGTTTGCACAATGAACTTTCACTAGCATAGACAATGCGTAGTTTTCATCGGCCAGCGTGGCTGTGAATTCAGGAATTTATCGCTATGGTCATGATACGCCAAACTGAAAGAAAAGTAGAGTGAAACACCATTAAATATGCAGTAAACGGCAGTAAATGTGCAGTACTTAGGTGTTTCACTTTAGGGCAATTCACATTCTTATGTAATATTTGCCATGCCACTCGAAAATCGCATAAATGGGTTTTACTGTAGACCGTCTGTGATTTGCCTGTAGCAAGGTGACCGTATGGTTTCCTATGGATTAACCTCATTTTATGTTCAAACGTGAGAGGATGTAGCTTTTCTATTATGTCGTATTTACGATCGCTTGTCATGTGTACTAATGCTCGTCATATCTTGAAGTTACTTATCATTGAAAGATTAAGACCTCAGATATCAATAACCCTAATCCCGCCTTAACTTGTCATAAATCGTGATACAGCGTCCGTCGAAGTGCTAAAAGATTATTTTCTGATTGTCTATAACTTTATTTGTTATAGACAATAAAGTGACTCTGACAATAGACAAAATATAACGATGTACAGATATTTCTCGCGTAGAAAGAAAATGAATGTTCTAATTTGTATGTTTCAAAAATCATATTAAAATGTTGACGTACCAATATGATATACACTGATGACCAAGAATAATAACGTGCCTCTATACATGGCGTCGGTACTTTCAATTCCCCGTCGCTGCTAATTGGTTACGCCAGACGTAGTCGACCGACCTTGTTGAAAGTATACAGATGGGAGAACTAGACTGAATGACAATTGACTAACCTACTCACTGTCGGAACCTACACTGTCTCTTAATCGAGTTATAATATCTCGCTTGACTCTGCCAGAGCGCCGGCGGCACCGGAGCTCATAATCAGCGGCTCCGTGCTATCAGAGTCGCAACTACCAATGAGTGCTCACGAGCTCTGACTTTTGAATGAGTTCACGGCTTCAAGGGTGGCTCCGCGGTTTTCTTGCTCCGAATATCGGAAGAGAATGTTATGTTGCAAGTGGAATTTTTTAACTTGCCGTTCCTCTGTTTTCAGAAAAACGGAAAAGTTGTTATAATTACCCCGAAAATGAAACATTGAGTTTTCACTGGATCTCCACGTTTTGAGGTCCAGAGGAATCACCCACAACTATTCTGAGTTTGACTTTTGGGTGTATTTATGTACGTAGCTACGTATGTACGTATGTATATGACCAAATTTTTGTAGTAATGATATCTGGAAAACAAGAGCGCGGATTTTGATCAAATTTGGCTCATTTAGTGCGGCTTGTCTGAAATTAGAACTTATTACGTTTTGGTGAAATCGGGTTCGTGCTTTTTGAATTATTTGGATAATAAAATTCTACAAATCAAAATGAATTTTATAATATCTTGCAAATAGATCGACGGATTTGAAAGAAATTTAGTATCATGTGATTTAAGGTTTTTTCGGTTGCTGATCACGAATCTGAAGTCTGTCTTTGCAAAATTCCGATTCGCCGTATCCAATTTGCTGCAAAAAGAAAAAAAAACATTCTGATTCAGTGTGTCTGATATAGTGTAATTTTATTGTATTTCTTGATAGGAATTGAGCTTACTTTTGATTGTTTCAATTTGTTTTAGATGTTAGGATGTAAGTCTTTTTAATGGTAACTCTAATAATTATTATTATATTTATTTTCCTTAGTTAATGTTTCTACTTTTAAGTTTCTCTCCCCCTCCTACGCACAGGTGCACTGGCACCTCCTGTAGGGCAAGCAGACTGTCTATTTTAGTCTATGACTGTTTTATATTTGCACTTGATGTATTTCTGTTTTTATTTGCCGTTGTGCTACATGCTTGTATATGGTGGGATGAAATAAATGAAATGAAATGAAATGATTCTGATGAAAAATGGTACTCGAAGGTTTTTCAGGTCACTAATCATGAAACTGAAGTCAAATTTGCGAAATTTGGAACAGCGAACCCAATTTGCTGGGAAATGAACTAAAAACATTCTAAATATTATAAAATTGGTACTCGAAGGTTTTTCGAATCACTGATAAAAAATCTGAGGTCAGATTTGCAAAATTCGGAATGGCTTGAAACAGAATCAATCACGGGAAGTTTGAAGGCTGGCTCATAGTCAGCGCAAACCCGCTTGTCTGAATGTATTTCACCATAGAGAAAAAGAATAGCGGTATGCAATTTGTTTGGTGACTAAAAGAAGCGAAAATCACTCCATTTTGAAGAAACCCGTGGACCCCGCTTACACATGCGTGACCAAAAAATTGTAGGTTATAATACAAGTGCGAGAAAGCAGAGTTTTGAAGAAGTTGGTCGCACTCTTCGTCAAGACTCTCTTCGCACGTGTGTCACATTATACTTTTTGCAAAAAGTGCATAAAATGTCCCCGGTTCTGTGCCCCTCGAGTGCTTGTTGGAAAAACAAATAGAATGGCTGACCGGAACCCTGAAAACTGGCTTGACTCGGACCTAATTCTCTTCCACCAGATGGCGCGTCGAAGGGGCTGCGTCCTGAGGCTGGCAGGCTGCGAAAAACTGCTGAAAACTATTAACGACTGAAGTGTTGTGAGCGAGCAAAAAAGTAACTAGCCAGTAAATGAAAATGCACACATGTGCCGCTCATACCTCTCTTCAAGCGACCACTTCCAGCACGCTTCAGAGGCACAAAATGGGGCACTATTGATGCACGTGTTACAAAAACTCATTTTCCGTACTGGGATCCGACACGAGTCCACACGAAGTAGCCCTCTGGAGATAGCTTTGTGAAGGAAGGCTTCACAAAGGATTCCTTTGTTGAACTATTTTCTTGTTCAATTAATTCTGCCTGTTATTATTAATTTTCATTAGGAATTGGAGAATCTTTCTCCTAGGAAATTCTTAGAATGCAGAAGATTAGCTTCGTGGATCACTCAGAGTGGAAGTGATCTTCTCTGTCAAGAAGATACAGAGAAGATATCCCGCACGGAAATTTATACATTTAAAATATATCAAGACAGAGTATATGTTTTATATACTGCATATATTTCATATATATTTAACATTCTTCCATTTTTTGCCGCTATTAGTCTATAAAATATATATCTCGTGATATATACATTATGTATATCTCATGATATACGTATATTATGTATCTCATGATATATGTATGTCATACGTAATGTCATATGGATGAAATACATATATATTCTATGTATTATTGGTATTGTTTCGGCCGGATATTTAAATGTTATGTGTCAGTATAATTGTATCTCCATTCCTAAATCTGTGCATGTACATACATACGTATTTCTTATTTCGAGATAACTTAGCCGCACAGGTGATTCCTTTGTATTCGCTAATCCCTATTTTCTCGCATGCCTAAACTCGGTTAAATACAGTCCACTCTAGTCAGTACGAATTCTCACGTCAAATAAAGCGAAAGTACGTTAAATTATATCCGCAAACGACTCGTTATTTTCACTACTATCGCCTTTTCCTCCTCTTCCAGCCGTGGACTAACTCACAGGACATCGAACACGTATTTACGAAATACATTCTGGTCCTTCGAGCCGGATCTTGTGAGTTAGATCAGAGGAGGAAGGAGTACTGTGCAAAATAGTGACGGTTACCGTACGCTTGAACATTCGCGGTCGTGCGTGCTATAGAAATTACGGGGACACTGAATCGCCGATCGTTAGGCGCGAAGTGCTCAGTGCAGCTTGAGTGAACGGATTATCAGTGCACTTGAGTGAAGGAATTATCAGTGCTTCCTCGCGCGTTTGGACCGTAATTAGGTCGTGTAATACGCTGTTTAATTTTTGTAATCGTTTACGTTCAGCACTGACCGTGTTGTCAGCATTTGGAAGTAATTTTGGCAAAGGCCGCATTACCTTCGTTTCTACCATTGGCCAAAAAGGAATATTAAAGCGACACTTATTTTTTTGATGCACATTGTTAGTGCGCTTGTAGCAAGTGAATGTATGCCGGTGAGCTTGACGAGTCGATACGTAATCGTGGTTTTCATCACACGACACGTGTTTATCTACGAATGAAGTTATTTCGTCATCAGTTGCGTCACTGCTTGGCGTACCTTCACACCAAATCATCATGTGTGCATGCGGGCTGCCTCTTTGTTGAAATTCAATACGGTAGAAGAAATCTTTTACGTAGTTGAAACCAAATACACCACCCTTCAATGTCATCAAATTCATCATTATATCCAGTTTTCGTTTGAACCAAACCGCACATGTTACCGGATCGTCTCGAACAAGTGCATACTTTTTGTGAGAAGGCAATGCTTCGGCTTCTTCCACAGACATAAGGCGACCATCCACAATTTTTGCCAGATTTTGTATTAAGTCTGGCCACATAACCTCTGCAGCTGTAATTGTGACAAAGAAAGCGGGTTTACCGAGTTGACGTATCATCGCATGCACATCGCGCTTTCGTTCTGCCATGTATGCAGGCATAGTGTTCATGCTTTTAGTAACAGCCAAGTTTTTTTCTGTAAATTCTGAAATGAATTTGTGGTCGAGTAATTGAGCCGCTGTAATAGGCTTATCACTGTCGTCAGTTGTTCGTTTGAAAGCTGTATTCAATCTTTCGCTCATTCGCAAACGTAACACCTTCATCATAATGTACAGTAGATGGTCCGAATGTACACCACGCCGATCACTGCGTCTTATCTCACTGTTGGCAATCTCAAATGCTTTTGGAGGCTTACGGTTCACAAATTCACGCTTTTCGCCAAGATAAATTCCGGGAAACGACAGCTCGTCGGCGTCTCCGTCGAAAACTAACCCAACGGGTTGTTCATCTTGTGCGGGCGCTATTGCAAGTGCCATATCTTCATTCCACATCATCGTGGTTTGTTGGTGCGATTGTTCAGTGTGATAGTCTGGTTCGTTTTCTTGCAGCGATTCATCTAACTCGTAGTCTTGCATCGCATTCGTTATCTCATCATCAGTGAGTGGTGTTGTCGGCTTTTCCGCCGTAAGATTTTCGTACTTTTCACCTTTTCTGAGATCTTCTAGCGTTACAGGAACTCCTAAAAGGGCTTCTTCGTTGAGTTCAACATGATGAGCCTTATAGAGTGGTTGTTTAATTAAGAAATTACACCATTTGAGCAGATCACAACGAGTGACTAACCCACTCATATATGTTGATTTGTGTACAAGTTTTCGTTTCAGGTGTATGTTTACTACTTGGTCGTCACTAAGTGGTCGTGGAATCGCTCGTACCATGTTATTAACGTTGACAGGAATATTGATGATTGAACCTACGGAACCAAATTGACCTAGAAGTGGTCGTTGTAAGTGTCTGATTTGCATGAACGGTAGTCGAGGGGAAACAATTCGTTCAAGCATCGGGTTCATGGGTGGTAGGTGATCAGGTATAGATGGGTACTTGAATCCATTTATGGTCGCCATTGGAGGGATTTCAAATTTCTCTGAATGAGATTTACAATGACTGCAAGCTTGAGCAATGGGACGTAATTGTTGCTCCACGCTAAAATCTTGAGCCGCTTCACTTAATGGTTTCAGTTCACTTTCGAACCACATGCGATCACAACATAAGCAAATTGAGCCTATGGGTGCAATAACGGCTTAAGTCGACTTAAGTCGTTTTTTCAAAGACGCGGCTCTAGGCGTTCTATATAGTCTTAGCTACGTACGCTGTAAATCTTGGATGTCCTCGTCTTTTGTTAACGCTGTAGTGACCAAAACAAGCGGCGCGCGCACCGTGCTCGAGTTAGCCGGCAGTTGCACTTCGGCTGGCGCAGCGAGTACCCGAGCTAATCCACGCGCTAGCTCCGCTTTACCGCTACACGAGTTTATCTGCCTTTTTGTTTGTCAGTTCGTGTAAAGTTTCAATATTTTCTATGAAATAATGAATGAATCTACAGCAACATCAACAACAACAGCATCGACAAGTCCTTCTGCCACTGCTAGGGGAAAGAAGAGAAAACGTCGACAAGATAGATGGGACCGAAATAAGAAGCAGGTTAAACGTAATAGTGGCAAAAGTTACGCTTCTCAAAATGGGAATAAAATACCTCGAAGAAAATTCAGGCACATTACCGACTGCTGCAAGAAAAAATGTTCGTCTTCGTTCGATCATAGACGTCAACATGAAATTTTCAAAGCTTTCTGGGCAATGGCTGAGAAACCAAGTCAAGACACTTTTTTAATCGGTTGTGTGCAACGTGAAGAAATCAAATACGTCAAAAGCGTAGTGAAGCGAAAGAATAGATCTTGGTCTTGGAAATATTCTTTCAAAGCAGATGGCCGGGATACAAATGTCTGCAAAGGATTTTTTCTATCTCTTCTCCAAATCACTGAAGCCAGAATGAAAACGGTGCTCCGATTTTGTAAATCAGGTAAGTGTTTATATGGTTTTCTTTTTTTCTTGATAAATCCATATTTATCGAGAATACATGCCTCACTCGTTTATTAACGTCTTATGTCGAAACGGTCGAGTCTGGATTAAAATATGGTGATACTGATTGAAACAGGAATCTTGGATGACAGGTCAGTTAAAAGTCAAAATGTAGATGACGTTTCGGTCCGGGTGGGGACCCTCCTCAGATCGATCATTTAATACCTCTGTTAATATACAGTGAAAAAATGATCAGAACAAACCATAATTTTTATAACCTCAAATAAATTTAAACCTACCATAGAAAAAAATTCTTAATTTAAGTCTGGGCTGGAGTATCCAAGGTGTGCAGGGTATGGGGGAGGATTTATAGCAATCCGGATAGCCCAAATCTCCATAGTTATTACAACCAAGCGCAAACAAGTATAACAAATTGACAGTTGAAGTAGTCAGAACAAGGACGTTGTAATACAATTATGGAGGCGAACCAGCATAACGTAAGGAAGGCACGAATCAGTCATACTCAAGATATAGATAGAATTGATCAACAGAGACAATCAATTGCCACTCAGATGGTAAGAATTTGCATACAGTTAGACGGTATCTCTCGATAAGGTCTTAATACTTCTTAACCGCAGATGAGTAAATAGAGCTGAGATGTTCTACATCCTGTCTTAGATTAACAGCGGTTGAATGACCAACAATGTTGCACATTTCTAACAACAATCGTCTATGTTTCCTGGGTTCTTGGTCAAGAATAACAGTTCCGTCATAATTGAAGCTGTGGTCATGTTCAATCATGTGCATAGTAAGGGCAGTATGCCTATCCACAGGTTCGTTGATGTTATTTTTATGCTCTTTTACTCTGGTGTTGATTTGTCTATAGGTCTGGCCAATATATACTCCATTGCAGTCATTACATGGGATCTTATAAATTACATTTGAACGCTTATCCATTGGTAGCACATCTTTACCCGAATCAAAGACGAAACTCAAGTCTCGATTGTTATTCCCGACAAATCTTATATTGTGTTTGGCAAAGATTCTATTGAGTGATTCAAATAGCCCAGCCACATAAGGGATTGAGACGTATTTTTTCACCCTAGAATTATTATCAACTAGAATGTCATCATTGTTGTGAGAATCACGGTCTGCAGTAATCGCACAATATCTTCGGTGTATATGTTGTTTAAGCAAACCAGGTGGATAATCATTCATCCGTAGTACATCAAAGATAAGGTCAAGGTTCTTCGAATGAAACTCAGGCTCAGATAGTTTGATCGCACGGTCCACTAGGTTAATGACAGTACCAATTTTATATGACATAGGGTGATGGGACAAGAAATTGAGATATCTTTGGGACCAAGTCGTCTTATGGAACCAATCAGTCTTGATGTGGCCGTTATCATTAATCACATTAACATCCAGGAAACTAATGCGGTGATACTGATTGTTTCAGGCACGTCAGTTGCTACAGAAAATCGGGGGAAGCAACCAAATCCTAACAAAATTCCGGGCATCGTATGGAATTTAGTGACCGAGCACTGGGCGACTTTCCCGCACAAGAAGTCTCATTATGGAAGTTCCAAAACTGAAAGAAAGTATTTTGAAAATCCGGATTTGAACGTGAAGAAAATCTTTCAAGCATTCCAACAGTATTACCTGGATAAAACAGGGAAGCAGCTCTCACTAAAGTACCCAACGTACCACAGATATTTTCGGGAGAATAGCGATTACTCGTTTAGGCAGCGCAAAACAGACGTGTGCGATTTTTGCACGGAATCTAAAATAAAACCAGCAGCGAATTCTACAGATCCGTGTAAAGAATTGTTACGTCTACACGAAGAAAAAGTTGCGGAATACAAGATTTTGCGTCAACACTGTACAAAGGACATTAACAATGATACTCTCATTGTCGAGTTTGACTACGCACAAAATCTGCCACTCCCCAAATTGAACGTTAGCGCACAATTTTACAAGCGATTATTGTGGTTGTATGTCTTCAACATACACTGTTTCAATGACGGTGACAGTAAATTTTTCTGCTTCTTAGAATGTGATGGTGGCAAAAACGGCAACTCGGTTTGCAGTTTTTTGAATGATTTTCTTGCGGGAAAATTGACTGAAAATCCAGAATTAAAAAAAGTAGTTCTTTTGTCTGATTCCTGTGGGGGACAGAATAAAAACAAGACTGTCGTGCGATATTGCGCTTGGTTGTCGGTTAAAATGGGAGTTGAAATAAATCACATTTTTCCGGTGCGAGGTCATTCCTATTGCCAATGCGATAGAAATTTCGGTGTTTACGGAACTGTTCTAAAAAAAGTAGAGACCGTCGAAAATCCCATCGAGTACCTCGAAATAATGAGGACCGTTAGACACAAGCCAAAACCTTTTGAAGCAGAGATGAGTGCTCACCTATTGAAAGAATGGGATAAAGCTTTGGATTCATTATTTTTAAAGACTCCAAAAGCTAAGGGAAAGAAATTTACGATACAAAAGTATGCGATGCTTTCATACAAGCCAACAGGCACCATGTCTGTTTATACGGACTACACTGGCGCTCCGCAAAATTTCGAGCTGTTCAAAGCAACCGCTTCTGTAGGTAAAGATACCGAACTACCACTAGCAAACCCGCCTCCTGTTGGAATTAAGACAGCTAAAAAAAATGACGTCTTATCTTTGATGCGGTTTTTAAAACCAATCAATAGGGAATGGTACAAAAATGTGCTGCGGGATACCTGCGATGGTATTGATTCGGCCGAAACAGACGAAATGGACTCTGATTAACGCCATTTGAAAAAAATCCATTCTTGCAGGTATTGGTTTTTGTTTATTCGTTCACGCTGACTATGGAATACCCATTGCAGACAAACCTGCTCCAGTTATTATGGTAGTCATATTATTTTAGCCCAAAAACGTGTTTCAACTAATTAAAAGTAAGAGAACAGAAAGTTGATCTACGAAAAAATGATTCAGTCCTACTTTGTATTTACATGTGTATAGCATTGTATACTATTTTTTAAAAATTAAAAAAATTAATAAAAATTATTCAATCATACTTTTTTATACCAAAAACGTGTTATGAAAAATTAAAAGTTGTTCTACGAAAAAACGACTTAAGTCCTACTCCGCATTTCCGTGTACAGCACTGCATTGTACACTATATTTAATATTTATCACGTTTGTTTAACATTTTTAGGTACCCCACCTATGTGAAAAAATGAATGTTCGTTGAGAAATGCCTCGAAAAAATTGAAATACTGACTGTTGAATCTTTAACTGCTTTTTTTCTGCCAAAACTTAAGTCGACTTAAGCCGTTATTGCACCCATAGGCTCAATTGTACCATTTCAAAATCAACCAAAAGAAGCCTATTGGAACTTTTGATCAAGTGCTTTAATAGACGAATATGATAAATTAAATCGTTTGAAATACGTGCGGAAGCAAAAGTCAGAATGGACGAACGGGCCAAAATCGATAGGATCAGATTCGATAAAACAAAAGCCAAAATAATACCGTTCAAAGTGGGTGACTTTTTGTTGGTTGAAAATAATCCTCGCGGCATTAAAAAAAAAATTGGGAGAAAAGTTTTCAGGGCCATCCGAAATCATAGAAGCCTGCGAAAATGATAGATACAAGGTTAAACCTGTTAAACGCGGTCAAATCCAATATATT
>JAFFZH010007869.1:0-10428 GCA_018420115.1 Euura saliciscinereae | reverse complement strand
GGCTCAGTCTGGGATGGTAGGTGGGAACGGGGGGTCGGGCAAGCAAGTCTGAATACGTTGGTGAACGATAAATGACGTATTTATTTTAGGTGACGTCGAAGATACAGTATAATATCGGGGGTTCCGTCTCAGGCTTCAGACCGGACGGACGTCTTCAGTTTCTGCTCCAATTAATTATTTATTAATTGAGTTATTATTCATTGAGGGTCATAAATATTAACTCAGTTAAAATTATTAGTATCTGTTTATCATTTCCAACGGGAATTTGAGTTGATTAAGTGGTAGAGGGCGAGGATGTTTGAGGATTAATACCTTTCATGTGCGATTTGATCAAACAAGCGTGGTTAAGAGAGTCTACCATAGTCCACGGGTGCCATTGTTTCCTGTTATTGCGGGCTGGTTAATTAGCTAATCTCTGTATCCCTTCTAAAACTTTTGTGAGAAAAGTGTTTTAAATCTACATTATAATCAAAAGCTTAATAAATTACGTTAAATCATCTGCAAAATTGAGGTTACGATTAATTAATCGTGACTCTCATCAAGGGGAAGACTACTGCTGAGTTCATCGGGTCAACTTTACGATCCTGAGTCTTCATTCGACACCTCAAGGTTATATGTCTCTCCTTACTAACTCCCAGTAATTTACTAATATTACTTTAAGTTATTGTAAGTAATATACGTTTCTGATAGGGAGATAGGAACATTAGGCAGAGGTTACAAGATTGAATTAGTTTGAATTTAATGGATGAGATAGCGGGAGGACATAACAAGAGGATTAGAGCTCAATCCAGCTCGAGCCCGAGTCCGACCAATATATAGTATATTACACACCTAGGGAGGGAAAGTAGGCTATTCCAAACTGCGTGTGAGATTGACACCCGAGCCGAAGGCGAGGGTGGCAAGAACGCAGTTTGGGATGGCCTTTTTCACTCCCGTGGGTAGTATACTATTTTTCACCACCCCCTGCATCGGAAAGCACGACTTCCCGTTCACGCAGCGGGCCGAAAGTCGTACTTTCCGTGCAGGTGTGGTGAAAAATAAGAATCCCATGGTCATATCTCGTAACTGTAAACAGATTCAATCAATACAGAGAGTTTCAGAGTCCGTCTCTCTTGACTTTTCAGGATCATCGTCTGCCTCTCTGATTCAGGATATCAGTTTTCCGGATTTGCATAACATTGATTCTAGTAATTTAATGGATAATTCTTTTCATGCTTCGATTCACAATGCCCCACAGGAGGCTAGACAACAAAATGACAATCATGGGTTAGGAGACGAGGATCTGTTACAGGACAATCCCCCGGTATATGATAAGAACCATTATCTTGACCAGAAAGACAATCGTTATTCAGAGGATTCTCCGTCTCCGTACATTGTGTTTGTGATCGATACAAGGGAGGGTTTCAATCTGGGTAATCTTCATGCTTGCAATGTTGCAAGATATTTAAAGAAAGCCGATATTGCTACGATTTCAGTAACCAGTGCAGGTCCTGAGAAAGCTGCTTTAGTTTTTGAATCTGTTAATAGAGCTAACGCTTTTGTTGATTCTGGTATCGCGTTGTTCCCAGAGCATTGGAAGGCTATAATCCCTGATTCTAGCATTTATAAAGTCGGAGTTATTCAAAGACTCGCGGAAGATTTCACGGAACAAGAATTCTGGGAGGGGTTGGATGACGTCTCAAGCAAGATTATTGACAAAATCGAATTTATGAGAAGAAAGTGGGTGGTAAAGATGTCACGTCTTTTGATTTCATAAGGACTGTCAAGATATATACCAGGGAGAAATTGCCTGCATACATTTTCGTGATTAGACTTTTAAAGGTCGTGGAAAGATTTGTTCCTAAGATCAAAAGGTGTTTCAAATGTCAAAGGTTTGGGCATGTGAATACGGTTTGTAGCCATACGATTAGGTGCCAGTGGTGTGGACAAGGTCATCACATCGACGATTGCAAAAATGACGTCTGTTGCGCCAATTGTGGTGGTAATCATCAAGCCTCGGACAAGAAGTGCATTGTATACAACTACAATCTTGAGATAATGGAAACCAGGGCTAAATTAGAATCTAATCACAAGGGAGCTGCAGCGTTGGTAGGGCACAGATTTTTTGTTGATTATAACATAGTCATTGAAGATGATTTTATTATCGCTTCGGAAGAAGATCAGCTCCGTTATTTGGCCAGATCTACTGTACATAATCTAAAGGCTTTTCCCCAAGCGTTATCTAAGCGAGTGGAATCTGATCCAAATAATCGTTCCGATAACTCTAACAATCTTTTCATTCCCTCAACGTCGTCTGTAGGAAATATTGGAACAGACACAGAAGGTAATGAGAGCCAGAAGGAGATAATCGGTCAAAAAATCTTACAAAATTCGAGATCCATCATCTTAAGCAAGTTTGGTCAAGGTTCAGAGTCAGTCAAAGTTTTGAATGCTCTAGAATCAGTATTAAGAGAAGCTGTCGAGGGTTCAGACATTAATGCCCAATCGTCAGAGTCAATTTAAGGTGATTTTGAAAATGTTGTAATTGTTAAGTTTATAAGTTATCACAGAGCTTAATCTGCACTCTTTGCGCTTTGTAAGAGTGCCAGATCTGGGTGGTTGTTTTAGGGTTGGGATTTATACCTCTTTGGGAAGCCAAAGCGGATTTTAAATCTTTAGCCCGAATGTCCAAAGTTGTTATTTGGGTAATGAATGTGTGAGTTTGATACAAAAGGGCGAAAGAGAGGGAGTTATTAATATTTATGTTCCAAATGATAATCGGATCAACGGGAGGTATGTTATAAATTGATCATGTATCAGCCAAAGTGGGTGAAAGTATTACTTTCGATAATAATCATGAACATTATTGTATGGAATTGCAGGGGTATATCATCTAAGGTCCACGAACTCCCTATCCTGTTGAAGGAAGGGGATGTATTATGTTTATCGGAAACAAAATTGGGGCCTTTGTCCACTTACAAACCACAGATTAAAGGACATAATCACATTAGACAAGACAGAGCTGCCGGGGGTGGCGGTGGTTTAATAATATTTCTCAAAAACACAATCATTTACTCTAGAATCAATCTGGTAAACGTCCCCGGTGGGGTTGAAGTGATTGGGTTGCAAATTAAAAATGGAAATGATTCAATACACCTGTTCAGTGTCTATGTATATTCCACCTTGTCCGGATATCCCTAAAGCGCTTCTGGAGGGTTTTTTTCAACAGTTGGAAACTTTTCCTAATGCGATAATTACTGGCGATTTTAATGCGCAACATGATTCGTGGGGAAGTACTTTACATAATCCTAGAGGCGACATATTGTTTGATATTTCGTTAAGATCCCAGTTGAAGACTTCAAACAATGGAGAAGCCACTAGGTTATTCAATGTAAGAGGAAGCATCAGTGTTCCGGACATAACGTTTGCTTCTCCAGATATAGCTATCCTTACTAAATGGAGCATAATAAAAGATACTTTGAGAAGTGACCATTATCCGATATTATTACAGATCCCTAAGGGAAATTTGGTCAATGGTGAAGTTTCACATAGAATTGGCCTATCAAAGGTCGACTGGCCAAAATTTTCTGAAGAATTGAGGGTCTATTGCAATTCTAGACCATCGCTGACGGAGGATAATTATACCCAGGAATATGAGGAATTTGTCAAAGGTTTAAAAATGTCCTTGGAGAGATCAGGAGCTTTAATGCTTGACGAGAATGGTAAAAGACCTGTCCCAAAAATTTTTTCTCCAGCGCTCTGGTGGGACTCAGAGTGTGATTTGGCGGTATCAAGTAGAAGGTCTGCTCTTAAAGATTATAGAAATTTCAGTTCATTTGAGAATTTTGATAAGTATGAACAAGTTTCGTTAGAAGTCTCCAAATTGCTGAAAAGAAAAAAGAAGGAAGGATGGAAAAAATTTTGTAACTCCCTGAGTCCCACCATGAGTATAGACAAAATGTGGAGGGCCATTAAAGGGCTAAAGAACAGAGCGTTAATCTCTCCTCAAATGTCAGTTGACATCAATGATCCAAGTAACGATCCGAAGCTATCTGAAGCGTATAACAAGATATCGATCAATTATGCCAACCAGGAGAGGGATATTAATTGGAATTACAATTATGATAATTCTCCAGTATTGAACAATCCGATCACCTCTGCGGAGTGGAGGTTGCCATTGAGAATTCAAAAAAAAAATCAGCTCCGGGCTTGGATAACATTGCTTACGAGACTATACGTCATTTTTCTAAGGATGCAATTTCGTGGTTAAAGGATTTATTTAATTTAATATTAACTCACAGTAAAATTCCTTCTGATTGGAAGATCTACAAAGTTTGCTTAATTGCTAAACCTAACGGAGTGGGGTTCAGATCTAGTATAAGTAAGATAATGGAAAGAATCGTTAACGATCGGCTGATGTGGTGGGTCGAATCCAAACAATTAATTTCAGATAATTTCTGTGGATTTCGCAAAGGCAAGTCTTGTTACGACAATTTGGCCAATTTAAGGTTGGATTTGGACATTTCAAGATTACAAGGTTTAAGCATGGGGGTGATCTTTATCGATAAAGCGGGAGCATACGATAATGTAAATATCACAACTTTAGTATCAAAGTTGATTCAGTTGTCTGTTCCCCCACTTATCGTTAAGTACATTAAACAGTCCTCTTCGGATCGTCAGTTAGTTGGCTTTTCGGGGGGCCTTTCACTGGGTAACAGATCAACTAACAAAGGTTTACCTCAGGGCTCTATTTTGAGTCCGTTGTTATTCAATATTTATTTACACGATATAGAGCGAGGGCTGCCTGGCGATGTAGTATTTTCATCTTTTGCTGATGACATCAGAATCAGCTATTCTCATGCCAGCACACCACTCCTGCTTGAAACCTTAAAGAATTATTTGGTTGCTTTAGAAGACAAATTAAATAACCATAGTCTTCACATATCATACGCGAAAACTAAATTATTGCTTTTTGGTTTTGGTAAAAGATCTTTCAGAGAGCATTCGGAGTCAATTGAAATCGGAGGGCAATTTATATTCAACGTGTCTCAGGCAAGATATTTAGGTGTTACTTGGGATGTCAAACTTAATTGGCAGGCGCATATTGATCAAGTATGTGTTAAAGCTCGTAAATTGTTAAACATATTTTATGCCATCGCGAGGTTTAATTGGGGGGCTCACCCTTCCACGATTCTTCAGGTTTACAAGTCATTAATCAGACCCGGTTTGAAATGGGGGGGGGGGGGGTTTGTTCAATTCCAACAGTTTTGAAGAAATGCATAAATTGAACGTCTTGCAGAACTCGGCTTTGAGAACTGGTCTGGGTTGTTTGTCTACCACTCCTATTAACGTATTGCATCACCTGAGTGGGAATCTGATATTACGTGATAGATTGAAGGAATTGTCCACCAGATTTATTGTTAAACATGGGGGGATCGCTGAGAGTCCTATAATCCGCAAACTCCAGCGTTTATTGGTATTGAAAAATCAACAACACATTCCAGAGTCGCAAAGATTAGACTCAATTTTATTACAATATTGGTTGGAAGTTAGAGAGTCAATGAGAGTTATAGACAAACAATTGATTCTGCCCACCTTTCAAGTGGATTATTTTTCTCAATTTAATAACATCAGCTTTAATCACAGTTTTGGAAAGCAATTGAAACCTCCTACAGGTAATCCACAGAACTTCGATCAAAATATAAATCTCCAATACCCCAATAGTAAAGTCCTTTTTACGGGTGATTCTCTTAACAGTTCCGAAAATCAGGGTGGTTTGGCCGTTGTCTCTTTGGAGTATCGCCATCTTTCAAGGGCAAGATCGATAAACCCGATAAGATCCATATTTAGCATTGAAATGGAAGCTATTATGGAGGCCATTAAAGTAATACAGAGTAATGAATTGCAAGGTGATTTTGTGATCTGTACTGATTCCATGAGTTCGGTGGTTAACCTAAAACATAGGGGATTGGATTCGGATTTGAGTCCTATGGCTGCATTTGTTAAACAACAGGTGTATTTTGAATCACAGAATGGGAGAAATATCGAGATTCTCTGGGTCCCAGCCCATGAAGGAATCAGGGGTAATGAAGAGGCGGATAAACTTGCAAAGTTGGCAAGCAGAAGATTACCTATTGATATTCGGAGTATAAGCAGTAAAGATATATATCCTCAATTAAGGGATCAAGCCAGATTGAGTAATATTCAGTTTATTCATGATTACGCTAGTAATCCAAATCTAAAAGGAAGACGGTTTATATTATTTTCTATTCAGCTGATTACAAAGGAGTGGTTCAGAGACTGCGGCCTTGATAGGAAAAGAATTGGGGTCGCCAATCGACTAAAGTCCGGTCATAATAGAACAAAGGCTCATCTGGCCAGAATGAACATAATTGAGGAGGAATTATGTGAATGTGGGGAGGATGGGGAAACCATGGAACATATATTTTGGCATTGTCCAAAATATATGGATTACAGAATAAGGTTTATGGATTTTGTACATAAAATAGCTTTTGACACTCATATAGACCAGTTGGCAATTCAAGGGGATTCGGAAACCCTCGTCAGATTAATCTCTTTTATCCTGGACAACAGGATAATGTTCTGAGAGAGAGGGAGAGGTTTGAATAATGATTGTCAAGGAATGGAGGAGCGATGTATAATGTAACCATAGGTTATAGGATCAGCATTATAGTAACTACAATAGATTTACTTTTAGTTTTGTTTATCAACAAGTAACCATTGCAGGTTAGAATTAGGTTAATCTTTATAAGATAAGCATTGTTTCATTAAATTAGAATTAGATTTAAGCAGAGTGAATAGTCAAGTTGTTAATTAGTTGTGATGTCTGTTGTAGGTTGCGGTACCTTTCCCTTCATGTTCCTGAATCTACATAATATTATACAACTCATCACGTTGATAAAACAAGTTCACCAATATTATATAAATTGAAATAAATTAATTGGACATGTTAAAAAAAAACAATTAATAATAATAATAATAATATTAATAATAACAGTTATAAAATAGTGATCATTAGAAATTTTTCAAATTTGGTAATTAATTATCGTTCACAATCAAAAGAGTTTCATTAAAGTTATTTTCACCGAATAATTACAATTAATTTAAGTGAAATGCAGAAGGTTAAGAATGTGGAAATAGTTTGTTAATCCCCGAAAAGTTGTACGGGCCGTCCTCAACAAGCGATTAAGTTCCAATTTCGCCACCTTATTTAAAAACCGGATATGTAACAAATGTTGTAAAAGTTCAATGAACGCAGTTTAATTAAAATCAGAAGGGTTGCAGTAATAATCAACAGTTTAACAAAAAAGTGTATTATAAAGTATAAAGTATAAAAACCAGTTATTGGCAATTAAGCTATGAATGGTGCTGCATGATAAGGATGCGGAAACAGCTTGATTTAACCGAAAAATTATTTTGGTTTACTACATTTGGAGTTCCAATTCCGCCAGCTTTACCTACAACCGGCTTATTATCACTTGAGTTGGATGTCTACAATTATCTCAAAGTTTGAGTAGCCAAGTGTTATGACATTCACTCATTTTAGAAGAAATTAAGACATTGGGAGAGTTTATTTGGGACGTGGACGAAAGTCCGATACCTGTTGGATCCAAAACAGTATAATATCACATTCTCATAGTAAGGAAAATACAGGACCAAAGCTTAGGCGACGCTATCAGCTCAGCGAGGCAGTATTACGATCACCAGGATCTGCGCTGGTGTGACTAGACGAGTCAGAAATCCAGGTCGTGGGGAATCGCGGGGTAGAGTGCGGGGCGAAGGAAGAAACGCGACGACGAGGCGGTACTGGCGCGCGGGGGCGGTGTGGGTAAGCGCCCGCTTCACGCACACCGCGCACCTCGCCCGTCGCAACAGGGAAGACGGTTACGGGTGGGAGACGGGCTCGGCTCACGTCCACCCGCGCGCGGGACGCGCACGGGGAGGGGGGGGGGGGGGGGGAAGATCTTCAAAAAAAAGAGAAATGATAAAAGATAAATGGTGGCAGAGGGGGGAAGGGGCACACAAGCAGGCAGAAATATGAATGCCTCCGGGGGAGGGTACTTCCCAGGTATCTGCGACGGGATCTCGTCCGGTCCTCCAATCTCGGCAGTCGTCCCCGTAACCTAGACAAAATTATCTCGGGGCGAAGCGGAGGTTGCACGGGATAAAGAAGGTCCTACCTTGATCCTGGAGAAGGGCCTCGGGGACAGATTGCGGCGCGTGGCGGCGGTCACTGGGCACACACGCGGGTACGTCGGGCGTCGGGCGGACGGCGGGCCGAGTCGGTTGACCGGGACTGGGGGAAATCGGCAGCTCACGGTCCTCTGGAGGGTTCCCGGGGTTCTTTTCAACGGTAGGAAGGTCACCGGGGGCTTCTTGATCACGTTAATCACGACCAATCCAACTCGGGTGGCAGCGGTGTTCCACAAGCACAAGTTTTTCGCCAATCTGGACCCGTACAACCCAGAAACGTAATAACTTGCGCGAAGCGTATTTGAAAGGCTCCGAGCCAAGAAGCGATAGACACATAAATTCATCAAAAGTAAGTGTCTAACCAAAGTGCAACGAGTATAAACCGACGTGAAAACAAAAGTGCACCAAGAAGTCAAACTACATCAGCACATCGTCGATAAAAATTTGTGACGGGATGTACAGCCGACGGTCGATAACCCGTCATTAGCGTATGGTAATTACCATACGAACACATCGATCCAGCGATCGATACCCTATCGACCGACGGCCTACATCCCGTCACCAGAGTCAACCGGCCATCCGCCAGATGAGCCGGACCGTAGTTCACAGGCCGCCGATAGGCGCGCCGCTTCTCGCAGCCAGAGCGCACCCGAGCGCGTTTATAATGACCGAGCCAGCCAGCGACCGGCAGCATGGTGGAAGTATTACATGGTGTGCTCAGAATGCAGCGTTCTCTTTCTAAAATGTTCCCCCTCTCTCACTCGGCGGACGATATTCGCGTCATTGCCGCCAACCCACGGAATTCCCTAGAATATCTGGTAATTAAACGCCGTGATGTTTTCAGTTTGGCTGAGTAAACTATAAATACCCGAAAGTTTATTTAATGTCCGTCCGTAAATGAGGTTATTATTGAATTATCCAACGTTCTAAGGTGAATGAGTTATGAATTATTTGGTTTTCTCTCAATTGAGGAGGAGGTTTGAGGTTATCGTACTCATAACAACTTGTGAACCAACCAGCGCATGCGTATTCAGTCGCTTACTAATACCATCACGGATCGTGTGTAAAGATGCAGAAAGAGATGGAGCGCATACGGTACTGAGTGGAGCGACAAGGACAAACAACTCAGTTGTACCAATGTTTCAACGTGAAAATACTTTCCTTTTTCGCAGTTGGTACCTTAGCGCTGATATTCCGTTTCTCGTGTCCAAAGGGGCGGAGTTTGTGAGTTCTGAGCACACCATGTAATACTTCCACCATGACCGGCAGTCTTGATCGACCAGCGAAGCCGGGCTCACCCGACCAAGCTAACTGACCAGACTCATTGTTGGACCGTAGGGAGCGACCTCGGACCCCCGGGATTAGAATCACGTGTGTTAGATACCGCGGAGATAATGTACCGTAGACCGTTCCGTTTATACCGTTGAAATCCTGTATTAAATTCACCGTAGAATTAAGTCCGTATCATACCGTTTGAATTTAGCTTGCCTGAATATTCCGTTTGAATTAAATATTAAATATCCTGTTTTAATATTTAATATTCCTGATTTATTCCGTTTGAATATTTCTGATTTATTTCATTTAAAATATATTATTTCTAGATATAATAAATTATCTTGCATTTATTTTATAAGTAGAAATTAAAGCGCGCATAGGTTAAGATAGTAATAAGAGTATAGGCAATTTAGTTATAAGTCAAGCTGACTGTAGCCGTATTAAACTGTATTCCAGAGACTCCACCGCCGTCCGCGACCCGGAGGACACCGCTGCTTGATTTATTTGAATAAATTACTTTATTATTGTTAAACATATAAACAGTGTGTTATCATTCACACTCCTCTTTACTTCCCTTTCCTTAAAACTGACCCTGGTTTACTCTGAGCATCCGGTGGAAAGGGGAGCGACCACTTCCACCTTGGTCGCCCACAGGGTACACCGTTACAAATTAGTTTTAATAATAATTTACCATTATATAATGAAGGCTTACCTCGCAACCATAAGACGACGGAAGATATAATAATAATAAATACCTCGCAACCATAAGACGACGAAATATTGGTTATTAAAAATTTTTGAGTGAACAGTGATTTATAAAAATTTGTGCTCTCGCAACACACGTAAGACGACGAGACTACTGCCAAGTACACGCAGTGACAATCATTGAAAATTAAAACTCGCAAAACATAAAACGACGAGAATATAATAATTAATCGAAGACCAAAAATCAATTGAGTC
>JAFFZH010007867.1:0-23764 GCA_018420115.1 Euura saliciscinereae | reverse complement strand
GTTGCAATTCGAGGGCGCCAAAGGCGCCCGAGAGTGAAGACGAGTTCTGCAAAATGCGCGAGACAAAACGCCTGCTTCCTTCCCATGGCACATATGTTATTTTTTACCACATATGCATTAAAAATGAGAGAAAGTGAGGTTAGAACCACGAGAACGGTGTTCCCTACTGGGGCAGCACTTTCTTAGTTTATTTCATCGTTACCATGGTTATGAGAGGTTTTTATCCCTGCTGCCAAAGTTTTTATCCCTGTTGACAAGTTTTTATCCCTCTTGACAAGTTTTTATCCCGGTTTATTGTCCCGGTCAGAAAACTGTGACTTCCATCCCGTTAAGGAGGGCAAAAAACACGAGTTTTTAATGCATGTGTGGTAAAATAGAATTATGCGACTAGGAAAGCGGGCGATTTCGCTCGGGCAGGTCGAGTACGGGGTGAAAATCCGCTCCTCCCGTGTAGCATATACTATTTTTTACCCGTCTACGGTAAAATGACAATCGCACGTTTACAGCGAGTAACGTCGCTTGGGATAAGGCAAATGCGTTAAAAAAGATCACAGATCCTCGACAAACTGTACTTTGGCAGACCACTGTGAGCTATCTTAACGCATTTGCCTTATCGTAAGCGAAGTTTACTTTGATGCCCGCAAATTCACTTTTATTTCCGCCGGTTAAAAATTGATTACTTCCTACCCGCGTTGCAGGGATGAAATACGGTCATTTCATCGTAGTCGGGTAAAATAGTATATTTCGATACTAGAGCGGAAATTTTTCATCACAAACGTGCGGAAAGTGCGATTATATGCACGCTTGCGTACATATAAAGGCACTTTTCTGCACGGCGTGATGAAAAACAACTTTTCCGATTTCCATACGCTTCTTCGTCTGCAGTGACGCGTGTCGGCATAATACATCAAATTCCTGAACGAAAATCTAATTTGAGCCTTACAAAAATTGCAGTCAAAACAGCATGCTATATACCTTACCCACATTTGCTCTATCACACCCCGTAGCCACATATTGAAAGCTATATGAATATCATGGTTTATATTGTCAATATACTCTGCTCTATATCTCTTGTGGTTCAGCCTGTTTGTTTATGTTTATTAGATCTTTATTGTGTAAAGTTTTGCACCATTCCTGCCAGTATACTCTACTGAAAAAAGATGAAACCAAAAAGCGAAGGAAGGAATGTTCAGAGTCGAAGCTGACTATATCTTGACATTTCGTTACTCTAGTTCCATTCCGTATACATTACATATCCGTTTCGCAAGGCTCACCCCCTGCGGGGTTAGTCGCTCCGACGTTTCACAAGCTGCACGATTCGGTTTGTTTGAAAGAAAATTCCCGAAAGAAAAAGAAAAATTGAACGGTTATACGTACGTGTACTTCGCATATCTTATTTCCTTATCGAAAGAGACCCCTCCTATTTCCTTTTCGGGAAAAAATCTCTATTACACGAACTATCTCCCAAGTCTTCTGCTCCTACGAGCTCCAATCTTTTCCAAATCTTGATACAAAGGTAAACAAACCATATAATAAATTACATGATAAGTTACTGTTGCATTGTATCAAGTTATGAAAGATGTCAGTGCACAATTAACCATACTAGTCGATCCGAAGCAAGACTCCCGCGGGCGTACGGTTTCGTGAATATTATACATTCATTTATTTTTCTCCCACCTGGTCACGAAATGCCACTTTTCTCACACCCGGTCGCAAAATGCCACTTTTCATACCTCTTGAGCGGGCGCAAAACAGATCGTTTCGGCCCTTGGGCGGAAAGTTCCGTTTTGCGCCCGCTCACTCGGTCTGAAAACAGGCATTTTTGCAGACCAGGTGTTGAGAAAAAAATCGTGTGCATCACGGACACAATGCTATTTTGACGAGTGTGATTGCAGTACACTCGCCTTCGGCTCGTGCTGCAAATTTCACACTCGAAAAATAGTGTTTTGCGCCCTTGATACACAATGTACTATTTTAAACCTCTTAAGCGGGCGCAAACAGATCTTTTCGGCCTTCGGTCACAACGTCCTGTTTCGCACCCACTCACTCACCCTGAAAAGAGGCATTTCAGCAGGGCATGTGTTAAGAAAAACATCTTGCACATCCCGTGCGCTAGGCTGAATTGGCGAGTGTGCTTGCAGGTTCGCCTTCGGCTCATGCCCCACAATGCACATTCGCAAAATAGTTCTTTCCACTTTTGATATACAATGTACTATTTCAACGAACTTCAGTAGACCTGGAGGCTGGACATGATACTATGAGTTTATCTGGTACCATGAGGATTCGTAGATGTACGATATAATGAAGATCGATGGATCGATGCGAAGGTTGTGCTATGCGCCAGCTGTTTCGTGTTCTCAGTACATGAAGTATATGCGGCGATTGAAATGAAATGATGGAAACCATCATCACGACTCGTATCGTGGGTTGTTTTCTCCGTCTTCAGATTAAAATTTTCTTGTTACGAGCTGTTTCTCGGCTTCCTCTGGCCATCTCTGCACGTGAACGTTTTTCCTTAACATCATTGTCAGTAAATGAATTGCACATTTTTTTACTGATTCTTCTTAACTTACAATTATTCATTCGAAGACTCAGAAGTCAAAATTTATGCCTGCAAGTGCAAGCCGTTTGAAAGTACATATTACACAAATTCAAATAACGAAGATAATCTATTGTATCGTATTAGTCTTTCAACTTAAACGTCAGCTTTGAAGTTCTCAATCTTGACTTTTTATCGACCCTGCTATATTAACAACACAATACATCAAATATGTATCACGTATTCACCCATATCCCATGATGATATCTTGTCACAACGTCGATTTTTCCATAACTCGACAAACTTCCGTATCTTCCGTTTCCATCGACGGTGTACAATTTTGATAAATCCTCTCCAATTCTAATTTCGACTGAGTTAGTCTTAGTTCGTACTCGGAAATCAACTCGTCTTGAAACCTTAAAAATCTAAAACGAAACGGACACATTCTATCTATATAAACCAGAAACCATTTTCTCCCAAACCAGAAATCGATGTCAAGTTGCAGATTTCATTTTTACTTATAGATCCAAATGCTAACTTCTTTCGTAGCTAAAGGACAATCAAATCTTGATCCCAAATCCACTTTTATCCCTTGATAAAATCTTGTATCGATACCAATTTTTTCGGCAACTCAGTCCTCGTTGAAAATCAAATTGTTTTGTCAGCTTGGAAATCAAAAAAAGCAATGCATGTCATTCGTACGAACAATAAACCAGGAATCATTCATTTCAATCGAAACCGAGAAATCGAAAAAATTACTTATTCAATGTTAATTTTTTCCGTGGTGAAGAATGTGCTCACGAATTTACGTCTCAGACTTTGAAAACTATACAAAACCGACGTTGTTTCCTGTATGAGAAAGAATGAGATCTTAATCACGAACGAATCCACTTTCACACCTCGTACAGGAGAGCCAACTTTTCTTGTTCACTTGACAAATCAAGCAACCCAATATATACCATTTCAGACATCCAAGATAACAATCATGAACACAAATTGACGCGAATTAAATCCTTACTTGTCTGAATGTCGTGTTGTTTCAAATGAAACATGCCAAACACGAATCCTCTTATAATCCTTTGCTTCGTCACTGACAGCCAAATACTCTATGAATTCATGCTGTACAGCCTCATATCATATGATTCATTTGATTTTATATACAGTCATATTTTACTGAAGTGAAAAGAAAAACGCTCAAGTCTCGTGTGCGATCGAACCCACGTCCATCAGATTCGGAATAATCATGCTGCCTCCAGCTGGGCTACGCTGCTCATTATAAATAATAAGTCACAGCTTGAGGATTGTGAAGCTCGACTACTTAGGAGAAAATTGGCATAAGCCCTCATCATATGTGAACTTCATGATCGCACAAACTGTAAATTATCTCAACAAGCGGTGTAGCGCATGTAATAGCGTCACTGCCTGCGAATCCAACGGACGTGGGTTTAATCCCACAGGTATGATTCATTTTTCACGAGATTTTTCAGCCTAACTCGTTTTATCAGTCGCCTATATCTCGTATACGCATGGATACTTCCAACCCAGGCTTCTAAACATTTTGACTAATTTATCTCCGAAACTGACCTCATACAGCCTTTCCACATTCTTCTCCTTCTCAAAACTAGAATTTCGGCCTTGACTCCGGCCCTTGTTCCATCCATACCTTTCACCACAAAATTTTATCTGTGTACCCAAAACTCTTGGACTTCTAGAAAGATGCATTCGAACGTCTGGAATCTGAAACTTTCAGATTCCGGATATGAAGGCAAATTCAGTGTATGTATAGCAACAGTATAGACGAGCGACAAAGAAAGTGAAAAAAGTGGGTAGCAAAATAACAATGTAATCAAGAGATTTTTCTCTCCATATTATTAAGTCTAATCTTAATATGCACAAATATGAGGAAGCCAAAGCTCGAACCGAGCTGACAGAATTGTCGAAGGATATGCGAAGTTCAATTTGGTTATAAAAAAAACCATCACCTTTATTCATCGGTGCTCATCACGCGGACCGGACGATCCGTACTCAAACTTGAGAGGAAAGTAGTAATCTTGTACTATTTACACAATACATAACTGGATGCAAAAATCGTATTTCAGCATTTCAGCCCAACTCATTGACAGACGATTCACCAAACAGTCGAGAAATCCCTTACTAGTGGAATAGCATTTCGTCCAATATACAAAATCCTCCAGCGGATAAGGAAGAATGATTCGTCCTCCCGCCACCCTTATTTCAGGGAGGAAAACGAGATGTTAATGGGTGGAGTCTGGAGATAACCCATCCACAGTCAACGACTAGTGTTAGCATAATAAAAGGCGAAGTTCTGTTCATATTTTTCCCAAATAGGGTTGTAAATAAATTATAATACAAAATAGTGGTGGGTTTCAGAAGAAGAAGATCACTGTTTTCTCCACACCGTTATTACTCGAACAATAACTATTTTCGTCTGAGGTTTCTTCACATCCGCGCTGTCGGCAATGGTCAAATAAGTAGGCACAATAATAAAAAGAAATGATTATCGTGGAAGGCGCGCAAATGTGTTACGCACTCGTTAGACGCGGCACGCCATTACTACGACTCTGCACAAGTTTTCCAATGCCACTCACAATGAGTGAAGGTTTCCTCTGACTTTAACTAAGTACAGGAAGATCCTGGGAATTTGTGTGTTATAAGCGCACGCCTCGCTTGTAAGGTCAACTCGCGGTTGGGTAGTGGTTACTATTTCAGTTAACGATGTCTATTATCTAATAACCAAACTTCATAATGGTCACTATGCCGTTACGCTGCACGTGGTGTCGTTGCAGCGGCGTATTACCTTCGGTACCTATATCTACCGTATACTATCGAGTTATCTACCTCGTTATACTTTGTATGTGGCCTCAAAGTCGTTAACTTATTTTCGTCATTTTACATGATTGCAGGTAACCTGGTTACAGCACAGCAAAGACTCGATCCACCTACTTACCGTTGCCAGGCAGGTTTACAGTGCCGATCAACGAGTCAGTCTCAGTTTCCGGTGAGTTGTATTGGTACATCTCTTCCTGGCTTCTTAAATCATGAATCACTGAAGATTTCAGGGATTGATTTTCTTCAATAAAACTTAGGAGCCTCAGGGTGATGTGACGTACGGTCTTTTTCGTTTGCTCTCGCTACTCCGTGAGGCCGGTGCTATCTCTCTCTCACCCCAACGACTGATATGAGCTAGAATTCTATCGTACGGTAGTTATTATTCGTACATTCTAAGTAAAATTGTAGGTGCATAAATAATTCAATTGGCGCGATATACGTCTATGTATTCGAATTCGACTTCCGCACATGAAATGGCGTATTGAGCTTTGAAACTCGGCTCAATTCTTGTTTCTCTTACTCGGTCTATTTTGGATTAATAGTACGATGCTCAGTAGTACATACCGGTGGGTGAATTCGAGCGGACAGAACCGACTTCAGTGTTTGCACTTCTGTTTCGGAATGGTGGACCCATAGTTGGCTGGCTCTATCTCACACTTACCACTTGTAACTGGTCCTCTGATTACTCCAACTTCATGTTTCAGATATCCCAGTAACTGGAGACTGCAGATCTTGTACGCTTCCCTCAGAGACTCTGGCCTGTATGAGTGCCAGGTTGCTACGCATCCACCTAGATCTAAGAAAATCAATTTGATCGTTACTGGTGAGCATTAACAACTCAAATAACCTGATCACTATTCGTGATTTTTTCACCGTTTCTCACAAGTCAAATTCGCAAATAATTTGATTCCGAACTTGGATACAGCGCGAGTTAATCGAACGCATGTCCCCTGTGAGACTTGCCGTACCGTTTTCTGAATAGCAAAGTAGATATCTCCATATTCCAGTCCGTTTCCCTTCACCCGAAGCAAGATGCGTAGCGAGACGTGAGAGCAGACATTCTGATACTCAGAAAGATTACATTAATTCGTTGATCAATTCACGACGAAGTTGCTACCCGATCCGAAGGCGAGGGAGAGCACTATACCACGGGAGCGAAAATTCCTTGGTGCACAATTTGATATAACTCTACTAGTATTAGAATAGTTATAACAAAATACTTGCTCTGTTTGTTTCACGTGATAATTTGATGAACAGCTTTTTTGGTCTCATAAAAGGATAAAATTTCATTAGTTTTAATAAAAAAGGTGCAGCATATGTTCTCGGTGGGCAGCTATAACTTTGGACTATCCATATAATGCAAAGCATGATACAAAGCATCGAATTCCACCAAGGCGACATACACCCTCTCGTATATATATTACATGGAACGTGGTCGAATATCCAACATTCTCCAGTTATTGCCCTGTATCTCAGACCCGGACTTTTACCCTGATTGGGATGCTTCCTTATCTGTGTGCCTCGTGGCCTAAGTACCGCATAAACACACCCTTCCTTTTTGATTTCACTTCTTCCTCATTTTCTTCTTCTCGGTCGTCGTCTCGGTTTAACAAAGTTCAGCCCTTCCGCGAAAGATTACGCAAGGGCGTATGGCTCAAGATGGTAATTAACCTCTTTTTTAAGGATCTTGTCTCGCACTCTGAGAAGGTTGTACCTACGTTCCAGCGAATGTCCGCAGTATGTGAGAGTCTCCTTTGGCTCTGTGCAGTCTTCCGCTTTCTACAACTCGCAAACTCTGCTAATGAGGGACAAATTTTAACCGCAGTCTTACCAACCATCAAAGAAAAAGAGCCGCGGACCTTTGAGATGGTTCAACGTTTGGTGGATTCCCTCGTAGAATCGTTGGCTATTTATTGAGCCTCGTTAACGACGATCGGTTTCTTTTATTCCCGAGGGTTGCGCTGGCTGCATCGAAAGTTGAACCACCACTAAACTCGTGGGCCACCCTTGACCCACTTTATCGCGGTCTTAGCGGTCCACTCAGTTTCTTTCCTTGATTATCACTGGCAGTGAATGCGGCCTCTGATTCCCTGGATTCCCTCAAACAACTTGAATAGTTGATCTTCCCTCAGGATGAGCAAGGCGACTCCTCCGTGGCAATACGAATCCGAAGGGTGAAGACAAGGGCGAGACAAGAACCGTTCGCCAGCATCTAATATTAGGCTGTTTATTCAGACCTCAACGGTAAGCCGAGAGATGCGGGCCTCGTTGACTGGAGAATGTTTTCGCAACAGTCCAATCGGTCGCCTGGAACAACAGATGACGCTTTCGCAACAATAAGCTTTGATCAACGGGCAAATGGATATTGTCTTCACGAAACTGCGAATTCGCAAGAATAAATAACGAGAGCAATGAAGGAACAAAGTATGAAAAACGATATGTTTTTCATTCCTTCTATAAAAATCGTTGAAAGTACATTATACTTGCTTCTCTGCGTCAGAGATTGAAATTGAGCCTATACCCAGCGAAATTAATGTTCGGTCGTCATTAGACGCTGCCTGCGAGCTTATAACTCTGCTGAAACGTGAACTACAAACCCTTTTAACATTTCCATTTTCACCCGCCGAGTGATGACAGTTTAAAGTACTTCAGACACCGGCGTATATCCCACGTCAGTGCACTTTTATAATCTCAAATCTCAAAGTCAATTATCGTCAGTCATTTTCGTTCTCTCCTTTTCTAACCCCGGATAACGTACGTTGGAAAATTGGAGATAACGTGATAGAACATTATACCGTAAGCGTAACATTGTGCATGAATTTTACGTCAAATTTATTCAAGTATCCATGGTTAATTTTGGGCAGGTAACCTATGAACAGTACGAATGTGGTTGGAAAATAGGGCGAATGGGTGGAGTAGGGTAGAAAAAAAGTCCGTCTCGAACCTTACAACGTGGGAAGTAGTTTTTTAGTAGAGATATAGCGGCCCAGCTGCATATGCAAATTAGTGATCTCGTTGCACTGCAGTACCCGTGTGGTCCTCGATAGCAAATTCAAAATGTCCTCGTTCCCGCGATAATGGTAGTTTTGACTTTACCCATTTCGACCATAACCATTGCGCCTTAGAGAATCATCTCGCCTCCCCGGGGACGTTGTTTCCCCGCCTCCACGATTCTAACCGCGTATAATTCTCCTATTGGTACCCCTGGCTATTGCAGCCAACGAAGATTATCACCGGACTTTATGTCCCGTGAAGAACTCTACCAAAACACCGTCGAACGCGACCCGACCGCTGGACATTATTCGATTTCTCCCTGTTTATGGCGCTTCCAAAACTCGTTCGTCAGATTCTCTGTTGATCCGAATAACTATGTATCGATTCTGTTTTGAACTTGTGATAATTCGTTATGAATTAAATAAATGTATAGCCTAGAAGATTTTAATTGTAAGATTGTGAAATCCTAAGGAAAATGAATATTAAATTTGATTCATGTAATCAAAGAAATATCAATAAACATTTATTTTTCGTTTACTTTCTTTTGTTTGGGTACTTTTGTGTATAATTAACAAAAAAATTTCCTCACCATCAATAATTCATCATTCACACAAAAAAAATTATATTGCATAATGTATAGAGTGTAAAATTTTAGGTTTAAGACCGTCTTCTCCTCAAATATTGATGAATAATTCTTTTAATTTCATGATTTCATCTGTAATGAACTTGGTCTCTTTCTCGTACGTATTATTTTGGTTTATGGTTTTTGTTGAAAAAAAAACTTGTGTTTGAAATCAACAGCGTAAATTTTATGGTCTATCGGCCTGTTAAAGATGGAGATCCACGTGGTGAAATCTTTGAGTCCGTTGATTGTGATGAAAGTTTTTGTTCAATTCCACTCCAGAAATAGTAGATGATATTATTTACGAATCTTCGTCAATATTTCATACTTCGTTGGAAACTTTGTTAGGGGAGCAAAGGCTAAGTTGGCGCACCTAACGGAGATTCGCAATAACAAAGTGAACATCGGTCAAATACTCAAATTACATCGGGAAAATCGCGAAATGATACTTGTATATCTATTCCATTCTATCGTCAAGTAAATAGATATTTATGTAGACTTCAAAATACTAAATTATTGATAGTTCTGAGTAGAGAAGTGCACCCGCGTCATATTACCCGCACGTTTGGGTTATATGGCGCACTATAGTTAAACACGTAAAGTTCGGTTTAATGCAGTTTTAACATACACAAAGTTCAAATTTCACAGGAACTTGATGAATAACAATAAATATTATATGTACTTCATTTTATTATGATGTATGGATATCGTTATGGGAATTAAAATACGAATACTCAAAATTAAGTCCTACTTCAATGGTAGATAATAGGCTGGAAGTAATAAGACAGGATATGTTTATGTGTTGAATAATTATTCAAGTATTTAATATTCGTACCTACGCCGCAAACTTGTTGCTCAGAAACAATGGAGACAAAAAGATAACCACAATACGTCCGAAGGGTCTAGTCGCGATCGCCCGCTAACTTACCCGCCGATCACCGGTTCGTCTGCGCCAAGTCACCCGTTCATGTACTCGCGCCAATTACGCGTCTATGTCAGTGACAATGAATCGCACGTATAATAAAGTGTTGTACTATTCGAAAGCTGAAGGATTAAGGATTATCAAAAAAATTAAATACCTTCGTTTTATGCGAATAGTTGTTAGTCATGGAAGTATTTCTGTGATCGCGCCGATACAAACATTATAGAGCCGAATACTGGATTATTACGATATGTTCAATAAATTAAAACGTAAGATGATAATATTTGGCCACAATACATTTAGTCTTTCAACGAATGAAATCAATACCTTCATACCGCCCTAAGATCAGTCGTTTGTCCTAAATATAGGTGCGCCAAGTTACACTCCGCGCCAACTTACCCTCCGCTCCCCTACGATAAGTTATGATACAGAATTGAGATAGAAATATACGTTCATTAAGAGATTTTGGCACGTCGTGCTCCGTTGATGGATGAGAATGAAGAAAGGTGGAGGATCGATGAACCGTACCGTGACGCATCGACAGCATACGTATTTACCTCAATAGTCAAAATTATTACACTGTCTGTTGTGACAGATTTTTTCGTCTTACACAAAAAACTTTGGAAAGGGTTATCTAATTGGTTTATAAATGAAAGTTAACTCAATTTTAATTTGTAAATGTTGGAAATCATCAATCTCGTATTTTAATTTGAGAAATTGTTTGATAAATGTGTGTATAAATTTCAAGTGAACTTCTTTGCGTGAACAATGTATAAATAAAGTTATAGGTAAAATCCCATTCATACAACTCACTCATTCTAACCGGGTTGACATTCCTTTTTTATAAAATTACCCTTTTTTTTTGTATTCTTATCCGATATTCTTTTACGATTGATTTGTATAATGCCCTTCGCCTCTTTGAATCCTTAGTCGTTCTTAAACATGTTTCTCTCAAATACAGTTCAACTTATCTTTAGGATATGACCATGCACGTTCCGGAGATGTGATGAGATGTCCAATTTTCCTTTGTAATGGCAGATATATTACGTCTCGGCAAACTATACTGCTGCGATATCCAATGGATTGATTGTTGGTATCGTTTCGTGATACAATGGTGTTGACGAGATAATTGAAACTGTTTTATATAATTTGTGTTGGAGATTGTTACAATGTTTATGACTAGATTCGTAGTAAAAGGTGGACGTTGATTAAAATTGTAAAATGTAAAAGATAAAATTAAATTACGAGGAATGGATACTAAATCGGTCTCTACTCCGAGGGGGCCTTCTCGCAAAGTGACCGAGAGACCAGCGAGCGGAAATTTTCACCTACTCTCCTTGACTCGTATTTTTGTCATTTTCTATTTGACTCTTATAGTCCGTCGGTACATTCATTTTCACATTACTCTTATTATTCCTTCTGACAGGTGTCACTAGATACCCGTCACACTGTGTTTCGAGTTAGTGCGGGCCATTCGAATCGTTACCAACTACCTCATGCTGCCTTCCATCGTTAACGATACCGCAACGAGTTCTGTTGATCACGAAAGACGTAATAGCTTGATAATTTACAGGAATCTGGATGATAGTCATGGTCGTTTTTGATTTTTTATGAGTGCCCGGTGAAAAACGTGCAGAGGTCGATGGATTTCCAGCTCGTAGAATTGTGAAGTGCTAAGGGAACAAGGTTCAATCCTATGAAGCAACACTATACGATTATCACTGGAGGCGTAAACATCCTCCAATTAATGAAGCACAAGTGGTCGCATGAGTTGATGACAGTTATAATCTCCAATTTGATAATATCTTTAACAAGATTACTATCTGAAGGGTCTGAAATCCTGACAAACTACTCCATTACTTTCGTGTGAGTTTAATCCAGATATTTCGCGAAATCAATCAGACTCTTGACGTCGAGGCACATATACCTACATATATCAGGTATATCTCAGTTTACCCGGTCCCCCGGTTTCTCTCTTTCTCTCTCTATCTTCTTTTCGTCTTGGAATTCATGTATTCGTTCATGCAAGTGGGAGGTAACACGAGGCACCCTGCAGATGGATGATGCGAGAAGAGGAGTCTGGCAATTCATCACTCAGTAGGCACGTAGGCCTAAGATTTGATTGATCGTGCCATATTGGTAATTGTTATATAATCACGTAAAATTATTGGTGAAGCTCGGTGCCATGTTGTGGGATCGAGGGTTGGAGGGAGTGAGGAACAGTCAGATGGACATTGGGCCGAATGGACTGTCACTTGAATCGAGCTTCCGGCAAATCACGATCATTATCATTTTCGAAAATCTTATTACAATAATTGAACCCTATGTAGTCGTCAAGACCACCTGTCCACTTATGAAGACTGCAGTAAGACATACGCTCTCTTTCCACGGCCATGCGCCGTGGTATTTGCGATGAACATGCACAGTGAATTCACCCTCTGCCCAATGTATAATCTCAAAGTTACCAGTTATGCACCTCGTCACAGCATCGTGGTAGGAGCTGAGCAAAAAAAACGTAATCAAACCACTTGAATGTGACGACGTTATGCTGTAGCCAAATTCTGATGTGCGGGGAAGATACCTACTGGAGCAAAATATTTCTCCAATTTGGATAATTGAATTCGGTCGAATGAAACGTATAGTGTGTGGTAAGGGTAATGGAAAACGAGGGCGCGTGAGGTATTATTGGCAATCGGGGTTTTTCGGGTACCCAGGGTGAATACTATACGGTGGAAATCACCGGCGAAGAAAGTACACTCGAACTCCCCCAGGTTTACCGTCCGCTATTTAACGAACTCCCGTGTTTGACCGAACTCGCTTCCGCTATCTGACGGGCTCTACCCCCACTCTCTATAGCGTTCCCCATAAAATTCAGAGCGTTGTACATGAAACAGCCGCGCGGCGGCGCCACTTGCCGGTGCTGTACATCGCGCTCTCACTCGCACCCGTTGTCACTGTCTGCTCTCACTCACACCTTGGGGAGAGGAGAGGCAGCCCGCGGCGACCGGAGTGGGGGCCCCTACTTTCGTAAAATAGCGGAAATAGCTCGGTCCCGACTCGGTAAACCTGGGGGAGTTCGAGTGTATGTCTAAGATGTATGACGGAGCACAAAAGGGAAAAATGGAGTCAGCGCTCGGTCACTATTACTGGACCCGACCGGCTTAACACCAAGTGTATGTCGTTTTACAGCTCCGGTCTTGACGATAGTCGACGACGCCGGGAGGGTCGTTGCGGCTGGAGAAAGACACCTCAAAGCCGGAAGTGTCTTGAAGCTTAGTTGCGAAGCTAGAGATGTTCGGCCAGAGGAGGGTGAGTCTGTTGTGTGGACGAGGGGGGACGAAACCCTCACCGAAAATGTCAGGTAACTAGTTCATCCTCCTATCTCACTGTTGTCATTATCGAACCGTTTGTAGCGGTTATTCTTACCCACAGTAAGGATGGTGGTCATTTCGAGCCACACAGCCAAAATCGCTTTCTGTAGAAAAAAAACCCGTTATGTTCAGCCGAATACGTCTCTTCCTAGAAGAGTCTCGCATAAAATTATACTTTCCACTCTCAGTCCCAGATCTAGTCAATTTAGATCCTGATCATTTTCCGGTTCCTGATTCTATCACTTTATTGCTTTTATAACAAATCCCTTCGAAGGATATATTATTGCGGTTTGAACTCTGGATTTGCGATAAGCATAAGCATACTTAAACTCATTCCAGTGAGAATAAGACGACAGGGTCCATGAGCGGAGACGAAGTCCGTGTCGTGGTTAGCACTGTGTCTGTGGACAGGGCGACGCCGAGGGATGCCGGAAACTACAGCTGCTCCGTGCCCGGTCGGACCAGATCAACGGTTGCGGTGCACGTACTGAACGGTAAGTCTCCTTGTTTACTCGACACGCTAAGTTTGACAAAACAGGAAGTACAAGGTTCCAGAAGTTTGTAGCATTAGGTATGTGCATAAATTCGTATGGTCTGCAATTGTTGATTAACATTTCATGACGGAATTGGTAGTATCCGTGAGATGGCTACAGGAGGATCCCAGCAATCGAGATAGCAACGAGAATATCCCCCTCCTGAACACTTCCTGTGCTGAGTCACACACAGCTTCAGGATGCACATAACGTGATGTTGAATACTATCTGCATCATACAGGATCGTCTTGACAATGTACAACATTAGCTATACCAGTTGACGTAGAACAGTTTTATCCTGAAGCCACAGCATACGTATTAACGCGACGCGAAATTGGGCATAAAGAAGGAGTCGTTTAGATAAACGTGAGGGCGACCTCTTTTCACCGTGGGGCTGCAGCTCGGCACGGCAAAAATAGATGATAACGTAAATTAGAGCACATCTTAGTTGCTGCTTTCAGGATTCCCACTATTCGCAAAAAAGCGGGCAAAGAGCGGGGTTTTGGGGGATGGAAGGTGGTCTTTTTTATTGTATCTTTTGCCTTTTCCATGCCCTATTTTCTTACTGACGTATGTCCGAACGTCGCACGTTATTAATACGACGCCGGTCTCACGTCGATAGCAAAAAATAACCACATATTATAGATATAATCCGCGATAACTGCAATTTGTACTTATCCGGACACTGGTATCGTGACTAAAATTTTATCCTCGCTATCCGAATTTTTTTTATGGCAGCATGGATTGCGAAAAGCGGATTGAAATAGCATTTCACCGGGTTTCGGAGATTTATACGCGGATAAAAATTGGTAGAAAAATCTTCCTGGCAGTCGTCTTCATTTTAGCTGATATCAAACACCGAACACTGAAAAAACATTCAGGTATGCGGCATCGGAAGGGGAAGGCTTATCTCTTGTAAATATTCCAGGAAAAATGTTTCTTGTATCTGTCTTCGTTTATTTGAGAAACATTTCACTGTTTTTCCCGTTATTTCATTCATTCAGCTTACTACTCTCTTTACTGGCTCATTTTTTTAAAACAACACGCGCATCACTCACTTGTTTCAGTCATTTCAGTTGACAGCGGAGGAACCAGTCGGTAAAACAGTCACGACCGAAGGCGATCGTGAGATCAGACTTAGCAGCAGGGGATCTGAATTCGATCGAAAGTAAACGACGAAGGAATAATAAGAAGGTTGAACCTGCTACCGTCGCCACAATCACCATCACTTTCACAATCACAGGCAAGCATATTTGCACGAGAAAAGGATGAATCCGTGCAAAGAAAAGATCCGCCTTTCTCTTCATCTGCCTACACTGATTGTTTCTATCGTCCATCTCTCCACCCCTCCTTGACGCAAAGTTTTTCTTTCATTTTACGTCGATCCTTTTGAGATAATAAATGTGGCTCTTCACAGTAATTGTTTGACTTCGTTAATTAGCAAGCCAGTTGATTTATCAAGATCGCTAAGTAGTAGCTACTCATGAAATAGCATTGCAATGAATGTGGGTACAACTCGTCTAGCCTTCTGACGAAGAAATTTTCTGATAATAGCTAATAGTACGGAAGTACAGTATGCTCGAAAAGCACCTATCTCATTGCATTATTCTTCCATGACATAACTGAGCAATGATTCTAATCCGATGAATATTTGAGGAATATTTATTTCTTAGGTGTAGGGCGTATTGGTGTTTCAGGATAGAACAAAGTTCGTTTTCTTAATGTTGCGGCCTCGAAGACGGCCCTCTTTGAAACTATCACCCATTTATTAATTTTTCTTTTACATATGGAACGATAATCAACTCAATAACAGTAATTCACACTATGGTTACGTACTTTAAAATTATAAACCACGTACTACAAGCAACTTCAACGATTTGACACGCAGACGAAGGTGCCGGAAAAATTCCGAAAAATTCCCCAAATTTTATTTGTCAATCAAAAGAACGCATTCCAAAGCTCGTTGTTTTATATTCAAAATTGACGAAGTTAACCGCCGTCGTTTCTGGACCGAAAGTCGGACCGAGTGTATAAAGTCACTTGCACATCTTCAGGGTGAAAACACTATGCCCTGCAAATTTCATCAAAATCGGTTCAGCGGTTTGGCTGAAACCGTGTTTACAAGAAATGGGGGGTCATATACACCACTGTTAAAAATGCTCCAAAACGATTACTCAGAGGCCAAAACATGCTCCCTAAATGATTCTAGAATTTTTAATCGATCCGACGTTTTTTGCGATGGCGAATGTATAAGGCCATCCGTTTTCAACGACCGTGCCTAACGACGATATTTTGGGAATAGATCAACGAATTTGATTAAAATTTGGTACCACATGGTTTTTTGTATCGGTAATCATGAATCTGCAGTCAGTTTTGCAGAACTGCATTTTGGGCGTATTCGATTTACTGAAAAAAAAAAACGTTTTTTGGTCACTCAGCACAGATCTGAAGTTAGATTCGCGAAATTCAAAATGGCGGATCTAATTTGTTGGGGAAAACACTAAAAACATTCGAAATTTTATGGAAATTGGTACTCAAAGGTTACCTGAACCGCTGATTAAGAATCAGGTCGGATCTACGAAGTTAAAAATAGCTGTAAAAAAAAATAAATAACGGAAAGTTCAAAGTCTGGCTCATAGTCTCCCCGGACCCGCTTGTTTCTTATCACAACTGAAGCAAAATTGGAGGAAATACAATGGATTAAAAACTTACGTTATGACGTCACCCATGCTCAAGTATATGATCTATACATTTCAATTACATATCTAATCATAATTATCAATGAAAAAAGAAAATACGACCTTACTATTTTGAGTTACTCTACATTATACGCATATCAAAATTGAAGAAAAATTTCGAGGCGAAATCCCAATTTATTTGGAAAAATCTTCAGTTCCACGGACTCAGGTGACCTCTTATTTACCATTGTCTATGTATTGTTTTTTTAAATTACGTATAAGTGTTAATCAAATCAAAGTGGAATACCTCAGTACTGCAAATTCACTGCTGGGACAAAAATGTATAGTATAACCGTGGAAAACGTATGCAAGCGCGAATCGTATAAATGAGATTTGACTGTATCGAAAAGTTGTCTTATTAGTTAAATGCTACATTCAATTTGTCTGATATACAGTAAAACCTCTGTCATCCGAACCCACCGTTATCCGAACCACGATCGCTTAAAACCAACCGTCTATATATTATCCGAACCCCAAGTTGTTGTTTTATTTTCTTTTAAAGTATCTTTTTCGCGATTTTTGTTCAAGTGGGGTGAGGAGGCATCGAGGTTGTTGACATCTTTGAAAATGCGCATCTTTGAAAAACGTCTGAAAATCGCATTACTGGGTACAGAGTCATACAATCTATCGATTTCATACGCTTTTAACCATTCTGCTACGTGGCAGAAATATTGGTCCGTGGCAGAAATATTGGTCCGTGGCAGAAATATTGGTCCGTGGCTTTCGTACAAAAGAGGAGATTAGGGGTCGCGGTAGTTAAGTGAATAAGAGCCCCGCCTACGGATTCGTAGGTCGTGGGTTCAATTGCCCCCCCCCGCTAGTACCCCTATAATTTTTCCGAGACAAAAATTCTCATGAGCGTCACCCGCGTCTTTGGTGGTTCGGAACCACTGATTCTATCTCGGATTCTATACAAGAAGAAGACATTGGTATTTAACTGGTCAGTAACTAGAACAATTACTTCGATCCAGTATTCATTATGCTCCAAGGATAAAATGTGGAAAAAATTGGTCGTTTCATCTCGTGTTCATCGTTTCTGGGATATACACTTTGAAACAAACAATTTTTTCCACATTTTATCCTTGGAGCAAAATGAATACTGGATCGAACTAATTGTTCTAGTAACTGACCAGTTGAATACCAATGTCTTCCCATTTGTATAATTCAAAAATAGTGCTGGCAGATCTAGGAAGGATAAAAGTCGTGGGTGTAGTGTTTACTCGAAAAAAAAATCAATCAATTCGGAAAAAAAATATAAAAAAAATTCGTTCCACATTCTCGCAAATGAGAGACTTTTCTACGTCAGTCAGAGGATTTTTGTGAATTTTCTCAGATTTTTAAAAATGGTCCTTCTTTTTGACTTAAAAAAAATTATAACTCAAAAAGGGTTGATCCGAAAAATCTGAAAAAATTAAGAAAAATGTTTCAAAGCACGGACAATAACACAAAAAATCACGGGGCAAATCGGAGAGGTCGCGGTCTGGAGGTTGGTTGAATTGACGTGGATAGCCCCATATGTACACACACACACACACACACACACACACACACACAAACCTGGACGTCAAACTGAATATAGTCGCAGGCGATTCTTTGGACCTCGAAACGTGGAGATTCAGTGAAAACTCGACTTTTTATTTCCGGGGTGATTACAATAACTTCCCTCTTTCTGTGAAAACAGAGAAACGGGAAGTTGAAAAAAATATCGTATCACATTTCAATGTATCTTTGTATTATACGTATTATGCAAATAAAATCCTTGCAAACATTGGAATATGAAAGATGTCGGTTCGCCCTTACACCCGATGCTAGTTATCCGGTGTGCACGATTCTCGAAAAGCCATCAAACAATTTTTCTCAATTTCCAGCGACACTTCATAATCCACGGCGAAATTATTCTTCTTTGCACTTCATATCCAGTTGATCCCTTTTTGCCAAACCCATCACTTTACCTATCCTGAAATACTCTCACCCAACAGGAAACGATTTCGATCACTCGGTCAGTGGAAAATCGGTCAGGCTTTGAATCAGGAATTTTCTATTGACTTTTGAAAATTTGCTTCTCGACGTTGATACCACCGTGATATTTTCTCAGAATTTCATATAGTTGTTGATCAATATCGACCAGAAGATTCATTTCGGACACTATTTTATTATATTCACGTAGCAATTTTGTGAACGAAATGAATAGGGTGTTACACCAAAGTTATAATTGGAATCGTGGTAAATCTTCTCGACATTCTATCACCATTTCAATCCTAAACCATTTCACTTTTTCTAATTGTCCACTACCCAGCTACGTAGATACGAGGTGTGACCATATTTTACGTGAAGATAAACGCTCAAAGACATACATATGAGTTTTGTGCAGGTATCTCAAAAGCTTGTATGAATTACCGCCGAATGGCTTAGAATATTGTTGTATAACGAACAAAGCGGGGTTAGAACAATGAGTTGGAAAAGATTTAATTGAAACTTCTTTGGAGGAGACAAACCCCTGCAGTAACCTAATTATTCTTCGAAGATATTGTACCCACTCAGAAGAATAAGTGACACTAGAATGTTACAAGATTTATAGAACCGGGTGAAAAACTCATTGTCAGTGAAGTGGGCCAAATCTGACATTTTTCACTTAAACTGTGATTAGTGATTAATACATAGAATATCTCGTTCGAAGTTATACACCTGATTCAGAAAGATAACCGTTTCGAAAAAATTGGTGAAGCTTTTCAAACGAGTGTCAATATTTTAACGGGAGAGCAGCCATTTTCACGTTGGTAATATTACCTGTTTTGTTGATGCAAATGAACTGTGCGAAACAAAAACGTTTGCAGAATAAATTATAGGCCTCGAGGTCGCGCCTTTTTCTTGACTTCATTTCTACTTCTTCTTCTCTCAATCTTCCCCTTCGTGACTCTCTTTCTGCACGCGGAAAATTACCCATGCAGGAACCCAGCGATTGAGAGAGGATCAGAGACGCGGAGGGAGCAACAAAGGAACTCTAGACTGGAGAGAAAGTCTCTGCGATTAGGGGAAAAATCACCCTCGTTCTTTCATTCTGCGTGATATATTTAGTTTTTTCCGAGAGGTAGATACTATACCTATACTCTTAACGTAAGAAGGAATAGTTGGTTTGGCCGGTGTCCAAGATCGATGGGGAATTTGTCAATTCCCCGAGCTCCTTTTCCCTACTCGTACTACGTCATTCCTTGCTCTCTTTCTCGTCCCTTTCTCTTTCCATCTTCCGTTTCGGCGCAAAATCGCAGTTTGGAAACCTTGAAAAATCTCTGGATCTTGAAATCTCTGCCACTCAAGTTGATCCAAACATTCATCCACGCCCCAATCTCTCTCAATCTCCTCGTAACTTCTTCGAAACGCACATCAAGATTCGGTTTTATTACATGAAAAATTATAGAATTAGACAAACTACAAGGATTTTCTGAAACGTTGACTACGTCTGATCTTCTCTCAGTTCCGGTTTGTCTATTTTACTACAAAGTTCAATTTCACATTGAAAATCAGAAGCATAATGCATTTCTATATATATCCCGGTTGCCGGGAATAAGAGAAGTCTGAAAAATTATATCTTCCGTTTTCGTGCAACTTCTGCGTCGGACTGAATTATGCAGTCTGTGAGCGGTCTCTAATGGAAATACTTCACGAGTAAAACGAATTTTCCTATTTCATATATTCGCTCCTTCTGCACTTCCATCTCTGATTTCGTTAATCTCGTTCTACTCCAATTCATTTTAAACGAAAAATCGTTCTCATTTCGATCGTGTGTACGTATAACATGCGTCGTCGAGAAAATTTGTTAAGTGAAGAATATCACAGAGGATCGGGAGTTTGCATTCAGGCCCGAAATTGATCCAATTAATTTACAAGGACAACTACTATAGTCTGTTGTCGGAAACATCTGTGTGGACGTTGACGGAGATTACTCTTCAGACCCCCTTTCTAACGCTCGATTACAACCCTCTCTGCCATGCCTTCGGCCAACCTCCAAGACTTAGGGACTCGAAACTCGAAACTCCGAAATCTCAATTATAGCCGTCTTGTCAAGCAGATATCACGTGTACTCTAGCCGCATATTCGTTACGCAGCCCCCGCTATTATTTCGGGTGTAGCCGTCTAAGCACTTCTCCCATAACTCATCACTCGGTGTTGAAGAATTTGTACACTGGACTTTTGCTTGGTGCCATATTCAGAAAGGGTAGTTGTCAGACTGAGTAATTTCGTCGGTTGAACACTTGTGCCCCCATAGTTTTGTGTATGTGAGAGTAGATCAAGTTGCCAATTAACCATCGTCTTGATTTATGCCTTTTCCTCTAATACCTCAATATTGTTTTTCTATGACACGGACTCCTCTGCCCCTGTGTTCTTTGAGATGTCCAAAACATTCTCTTTTTGAAGGTAGTGGCCGGTATATACACGGAGAGAGCATTGAATGCTTAGCATCTGTAGATTTCCAGCATCAGATCTTCTGAGGTTCTGGACAACTCCATTAAGTCCCATTCTTATAAACTTTCTTCATAATTTCTCGCGCATTCCGAATCATAAACTGGATATGATTTATCATAATCCTATATTCCGTGTTTGTTTTTGTAAACTTCGAAGTTGAGTTTTCCGATAGCATTGATATCACCGTTTATACATCCTCGACAGAAGAAAATCTCTTTCCTCTAAGTATTGTCGTCGGAAACGGTTATTCCAGAAGGCTCCTCGACGTTGTCTTGCATTACCATAAGATTATTCTTCATTCAGCTACTGCATATACATACCTAGGTATAAATGTGAATTTACATCGAAGCTCGCATTGCTAGTATAATTAACGAACTGGAATTTATCTTCTTTAGCTGACACGTAACACACTCGATAGTTGATGTTGAGGCTACTGGATTATCATGCGTGACTTAAAAAACTTGATATTAGCCCCTATATGACACTTGTTGTAAATATTTATAATCAATTAAGGCAGTAAAAACTAATTCTTTTGCCTATAACAAAGTCCATAATTAGGAAAAAATTTATATAATGGGTCTTTTGGACTGATTATTATTGAGGCCCTTTGAGGCTACGTCCTGTTTTACCGATTTCTGAGAACGGACATTTCAATGTAACCTAACATCTCCGTGAGAACACTAATAATTTCCAGGGGACATCTGAATTATTCTTACGATTATTAGGGGTTGCGCTCTGCTTTTCAGAAAATCCACAAATGAAATGATAATTATTAATTGATGCATTTGTACAAAGCTGCAGAATTATTCATATACCAACCTATCTAGTAACTAGCTGAGCGAAGTCATCTGCAGCAGCAGTATATCGACAACAATTGCGTGGTATAAATCAGGAGAAATCCGATATTGGCATTTCAGAAGTTAACGGTGAGTAACGATGTGTGACGATCATATCGACTTACCGTGGTACGCACTCGTGGATACCCCGCCCTATAGTCTCGAGAGGGTATCAACTACCACCAAACGAGTTCGCCCTCGGTTCTTGGCGATTATCTATTACAAAATGAGATAATCGGGTGCTTTAAAGTCTTGATCGCAGTGACACCACGTCGTAACGGTCTGGCTTATCTCATCAGTCACCCTACGCCAGGAATACCTATCAGACCAGTACGACACGTTTTTAGCTATTTTCATCAAACAAGATAGTAGCAATAATTTTTTTACCTTACAGATTTCCAATTTTTGTGAAACAGAATATAAGAACGTCTAAATCAAATTTGAGAAATCAAGCTTGTTATTGTATTGCTATTATTATTCTTACTACTATAATATGTTCAGGGGTGCTCTTGAATTAATCAACCCTTTTTTAACCGAGGCAATATACTTGACGTCGACCGAATAACCCCGTGCGGAAAAATATTAGGGCTGAATTCGGGGCCCGATCTGGCATCCCTAACAATCATTCGGGCCCAGATCGGGCTGCCCGAACGAGGCCACATCGGGGGTGTAACGCTTTAATGGGTGGGGCCCGACTGAGGCATACTTTTCAGGGCCTGACCAACAAAGGCCAGAACATATTGTTACAGAGAGGCCTCATCGGGGTTACCTAGTTAGGCCTTGTTGGCAAGGGCCTGATGATGTTGCCTCGTGAATTTAATGTAGAAAAAAAATGTGAAAAAAGATTTTTTTATTGATTTTTCGGGATTATTCGCGAGTGCCAACGACTTTTTAACAGTTGGTGATCAATCTTACCGGATAAAAACGCATTTTTTTCGCTCGAAAAACACCGCTGTGTTCTTTGTCCTAGCCGGGGTTCGAACCATGTTCGCTCGCTCGCTCGGATTACTAGTCGCACGCCCTACCTACTACGCCAAACTAACTTATGACAAAGATTGACTTGACGTGAAATATATACAATCGATGGTTAATACGGCCAAGACAGAGAATATAATTATAAAAAATGATGCCAGTAATACAGTTTCTTTACAATTTCTAGATAAACCGCATACGCTTCTTCAGCAACCTTTAATTAGGGACGCCCTTGGTAAACCCAATCAAGGCCTTGGTGGTATAATAATAGCGAGATCTCTCATCGAGGACGCCGTTGGTAATCCCGAACAAGGCCTTGGTGGTGCTTGTTCAGCAACCTTTAATTAGGGACGCCCTTGGTAAGCCCAATCGAGGCCTTGGTGGTACTTTACTAGCGACCCACAATTAGGGACACCCTTGGTAATCCCGACCAAGGCCTTGGTGGTGCTTCTTCAGCCACCTTTAATTAGGGACGCCCTTGGTAAACCCAATCAAGGCCTTGGTGGTACTTTACTAGCGACCCACAATTAGAGACAGCCTTGGTAATCCTAACCAAGGCCTTTCTGAAGATGTACTAGCTAACCCTACTTGAGGAAGCCACATCGAGGCCAAAGCAAGGCCATTATGGCGATGTGCTGGGTAACCATACTTAAGGAAGCCATATTGCGCCCAAATCAAGGCCAAGTGAGTCTATGGTAGGGTGTCACCACTAGAGGATACCATGTTTGACCCTTATCAAGGCCTTGTTAATGTTAGGGCAGCCCTAAGATTTTTCCGCACGGGACCCTGCTATCGAGCATACCATAGAAGTTGGGTGGCTGGTGGCCTATCGTATTGTAAGCTTCCGTGCAGAATTCGGCAGAAATACGACTTTCGTAATTTTTTACGGCACAGGCATTAAAAAGTCACTTTTTGACGCCTGTTTT